>SDVV010045629.1:0-10049 GCA_016164225.1 Gammarus roeselii
AGTTATGTTTAGAGTTCTTTACACTAGAGTTTTCTAGCACTACAAGTAGTCAGAATGATATCGGCAAGATGAGGAGAGTTCGTATTGGCTACAAGTGTAGTAGAGGTCTATAATATCGCACGGAGATAGTTCGGCTGGTGTGGGGCTCGAACATAGTCTGAAGCTCTGGTCGACAAGCAGAGCTTATATACTGAATGAATTAGGTCAGAAGACCTTGGGGTGTTTTTGGAAAGCTCAACGGTTAAGCATAGTTTGGGATCCTATCCAGGAAGGGGATATTCCCTTGAGGTCACAAGATAATGGACATGTGGCGACCAAGCCGGGCAAAAGACATTATATTAAGAGTTTTATCCTCTGGCTGCGTAATTAGATTTGCTTCTTTAGCACCTAAGGTAACAGCTTGAATAGAAGGAGGTAGGCCACAGACGCAAGCCATCTGTGTTCTGTTCCTGATCAGGCATTCAGACCCTAAGAGAATCTCAGTTTATGACGGCGTGGGCAAAAATGCTTAAAGGAATGCTCTGAAGATAATCTTAAGTTATGACTGCGTGGGCCAAAATACTAAAGAAATTATATTGAATTGGAATACGACAAGGGCCAGACAGTAGGTCGGAGGCGACTTACCTTCAAGGAGAAACTAATGTGAAATCGTGTTTGATCAATACAGTTTGTTCAACAGCGATCGTCTGGATGTATCTCACACTGGTGGTACGCGCTCGCGAGGTCCAGCGTGCTCATGTATGTAGATTGACCCAGGGAGTTTAGTACATCAGAAATACGCGGAAGGGGAAAGGTCAAAGGTTGACAAATATCGTTTAATTGCTGGAAGTCAATGACAGCTCTAATGTCTCTGTCGCCTCGCTTGACTATAATTAATGGACTGTTAAAGGAAGACTTCGAACGAGAAATTGTACCTTCTTCTAGCATGGTTTTAATTTTCTTGTCTAACAATCCTTGATACGCGTAGGGAATTCGGTAAGGAGCTTTGTTCACCACGAGATTTTCCTTTAGTGTTAATTGCAACTGGTCTCCCGTGTATTTTCCTAGAGGTTCACCGGGGAGCCAACATGCTTTTCGGTGACGGTCCAATATTTCCAGCAAGGCTGTTGTTTCATTGGGGTCACCGCAACTTATGTCCTCTTGCGTCAACGGTTTATTGCAATCGTCCGCGGGTAAGTCGGGTTCTACTGATTGTGCTACAAGTATAGTTTCGTGCGTTAGATATTAAGCATTACATAGCTTCGTGCCCTTTTTCAAAAGTAAAGGTTTGTCGCTCATATTCGTGAAGTTGACCTTCACACTTTTGTTTTCAGCTAGTGATAGTGCTCCAGCTATAGTCACTTCATTGCTGAGTCGGGTGTGATGTAGTATAACGTCTCCCCCATTAATGATTCTTTTATTTATCGGGACCGTAGCTATCATCATAGTGTTTCTTGGTATCGGTACGTCGTTGCTTAGATGTACACTAAAACTTTTCTGAGACTGGTCTGGGGCCGTACAGCTAGGGGGAGTTGTTCGTGCAGGCGAAACCTGTTTGATCAGAACTGGTTTGCCAGCCGATGCACCTTCCTCTGCTGTGTTGGTGGCCTCAGTGCAGTCGGGTGAACTTTCATTTTCTGTCGCGGCACAGGCGACCTTAGCGGGAGCGTTACTCATGATTATACTGTCACCTAACGTGAGTCTGAGAGCGGATTTTACGGTTGATTTGCTAGTAACGTTTTCGCGAAGTGAGAAACTCAACTTTTTGTTGCTGAAGTTCATTTCTGCATGTCGTAAAATGTTCATGCCAATCAACAGGTCATGTTTTATACGATCCCTTTTTTGAATATTAGGACACGGGTGTTAAAGCATCCCGCAGGTGTCTCGACCTAAGTTGTTGCTTGTCCTAGAATATGGATTTGATTTCCATTCGCATCGAGTACTTGACCACTATAGGGTTCCAAGTCGTAGTCCTCAGTTTTGAGCGCCGAGTCAGCTACGAGCGTCGTAGTTGCTCCGGCATCTAATTATGCTTCTAGTTCTCTATCATTAATTTTAACGTTTAAACGCGGGATAGTTATGCTATTCCCGTTCCGTTCCCTAGGGTGAGGAGTCCCTAGTCAGTACTGGTTAGGCTCGTCATTTCCGTCATAAACATTAGAGTCCCAGTTACCATCCTTGACGTCATGACTTGCATGTTCGTCGTGTTGGTCTGCCGTAGGGTCACTGGCCTGAGCCATGCGCACGTAAGTTTATGGAATTTTTCGTGGTGGACCGCGGTTATTTCGCATACATTCGCTAGTGTTATGCGAGTCTTTGATTTTGCATTGATCACAGTATTTGCCCTTGGCTTGAGCTAGTCGCGTTTTACATAGTTTGACTGTGTGCCCGTATTTTTTGCAGAATGCACATGAGTTGCATTCTCTTCTTACATGACCGCTCTTTCCACAGTTAAAACAAGATATAGGCGACCGGTTGTTATTGACTGCGCTAGGTGTCATTCTTTGTTCAGTCGTCGACGAAAGGGGGGGGGGGCGCGTTAAGTTAACCGAGGTTGTTTGCTGGCGGGCTTGCCATATGGCTTCGTCCGAGTTGCCTTGTTTTTTAGTCGCCGTGAGCAGCTTATGCTGAGCGACAGTTTTGACTGTCTCAGACATAAACTTAGTGGAAGTGTTACGAGGTCCTAAATTGGACAGTTTATCGTACACTTTGTTCTCCGTTTGGGAAGCTATGAATAGATGCATTACGAAATTTTGTACAACGTTAAGCAAGGAGATCGAAGGGACGGCGGGTGTAGCCGCAACGGTTACGGATGAGCTATTTGGCGTCGGGGGCGGAATTGGGATGGTACTGGTCAGTACAGTTCCTTCATTTAATTCTCCCTTGGTAAGAGCTTCATTTTTAAGATAGGCTTCTGCCACGGCACGTGACGCATTTTCTAGGGAGGTCATTCCACAGAAAATGTTTTCAGACGTAAGTTTAGTTCCTAGTAAAGCTCGGGCAGCGTGTCTGAACTCAGTTACCTTGAAACTAGGGTACATACTGAGGAAGTCCGATTTGACTTCTTCAAATGTGACATGTCGTCTCGCATAGCAAGTTAAGAAGTTTATAGCGTCTCCTCTCTTTTTGTCCATGAGAGAGAATAAAATTTGTAACTTTTTATCGTCCGCGACAACATTGTTTTGTAAGAAATGATTCTCGACGGTTCGCATGAAAGTCCTAGCATCTAACTCAGATTTAAAATGCGCTTCGCCTTCTCTGGGGTTACCGGCAAATTTGGGTAGATCGTTTAAGACGGTTATGTTGTTTAACGCCATTATTACTTTAGATAATTCCTGTAATATAACGTTTATAGTCTAGCTTCACTCACTGTGTTTTACACAACACCACTATATTTCACACTTTTTTTTTTGTACAAAGTAAGTTATTGTTTATTTACCGTGCATATTATACACAAGGTTTTTCTGGAGTTCGACGGGTAGTACGTTCAGCTCCTTGTAGTCGGAAGAGATGCTCTCCTTGTAGTCGGATGTGATGCTCTCCTTGTAGTCGGAAGAGATGCTCTCCTTGAAGTCAGAAGTGATGCTCTCCACTTTTTTTTTGTCCGGTTTGAACGTTGAATTTAGTATTTGGACTCTGAATATGACTCTGGCAATATTTTGTAGACTATCCTGTCTGCAGCGCCAGTGTTGCTTTTTTGTCCTTCTACTTGAGATCCGACTGTATAGGTGATAAAGTATACGCTTCGAAGTCTTGTATTATTCATTCACTAACTGGGATCTAGTGAGAGTCTCAAAATCAAGTTCTTTTCGTAAGCTTAGAGTTAGCTATCTGGATAGTCAAAATGCGCAGAGTGATAAAGCAATATCGGAGAGTTCCTGATTCGAGTATAAGATCGCACGGAGGGGTTTGCTTTGGATGCAAAACCTGGTCTGAGCACTCAGCAACAAACAGAGCTTATATACTAAGGATCTAGGCCAGAACACCTTGAGGTGTTGTTGGAAAACTAAGTGGCCGCGCCTATCCTGGAAGGAAGGGACCGTTCTCCGGAGGTCATGGGGCCGTGAACATGTGGCGACCAGGCCGGCAAAGGCTCTATATTAGGAGTCTAATGTCGGTGCGCTCAATTACGTATGATATTTTAGCACCTAAAGTAACAGCTTGAATTAAAGGAGGAAAAACCACAGTCCTAGTCATCTGTGTTCTGTTCCTTGTTGGACATTCAGATTCTCATATACTATTAAGTTTATGTCGTAGCGGGCCGAGGTAAAAGGACAATATGAACATATATTGAGTAAGAATGTGACCAACGGCTAGACAGTTGCTCGGGACCGTCTCGACTCAAGGAGAAACTAAGGTGAAACTAAGTTGACTATCATTTGTTCAACAACCTTGTTGGAGAGGGTAGGCTTCTTCTTATCGCGTTTTGCGGCAGCTCTATGGGGCATTTTTGGCTTTTGCATCATATGCAGTCCCTGTTTTTCTTGACCCATGCGTATTTGTGACACGTTCCAGTGTAACACATGCAGCAGGATTTGTTTTGATTGGAGTTGTGGCTATGGAGCTACATGTCTTGAATTTGAGGTTAAATTTCAGTGAAGTGGACTATCCACGGGGATTAGAGAGCATCTTATTAGCTTATCATTTTAGGGTTCTGAGGTAAGAGGAGGACCCGTGACCTTATATTGTGCAGGATCGTGTGTGGGTTATGCCTAAGTAGATGGTTAACAATGATGGCAAGGTGATCAACAAGAATATGGTCGATCGATCTGTTCCAGTGTTATCCACGGAGAAGAACTAATTCATATACTTAGTAGCTGCTATGCTTGGGCTAATAAACAGCGATTCCTATTGATGACAATATTTTACAAGCACATTGGCTATGAAGAGCTGCGAAGAAATGCGCTCACCCTGAATTCGCAGGGGTGCCGTAAACCATTAAACACAGGTTCGCATAGAATGATTGAAATTATTTTCGAGTCTGACGAGCATGTACAAGTTTTACACAGCTTCACCACCTTATCACTACACAATTGTAAATGTAAAATAATATTTGTAAGCAGCACACAAATAAGTTATAATTCAGAAGATTAAAAAACGACAAACGTTTCGGTCCAGTTTACCAAATGTTTCTTATAGCGCAATACATGTAAGAATTTTTTCAAGTAATTAGTCACGTGGAGAGAAAAATCATGAACAAAAAATTCCGTTAAACACAATGCGCTGTAATAATCCCTCGCCAGTAGCCGATTTCATTAGTGTACAGTTATTTAATGGTTACATACAATTAACAGAGCTAGCGACCATGTACAATTTAGGGAGTGAATGACAAATTCAGAAGGAGAGAGGGACAGATAATTAGCTAGAAATCGGGACAAACAAAAAAACTACTCATAGAATTGATTCTGACTATTTTTTGTAGAATAAACAACATTTTGAGAACCTCTTTACCAACACAATTCTGACAAATTCTTTGTGATATGAACAACAATTCCAGATTTTTTTTCGGCACCTGTGTACAAGATTGGATTTAAGAGCCCAGGCTGTCTAGTGCACTGCAGTCAATTAACTAAAAGTAACTACATGTAAGCAATCATTAAAGACTTGAATATAAGCTAATCGACTAAGAAAAGGCAAATGCAAGACACTAACATATCAATACATAAGAAAAATAAGCAAGGATATAATATATTGAGCACCTGCGTACAAGATTTGATGCGAGAGCCAGGCTCTCTAGTGCACTGGAGTCAATGTCCGTCTGGCACCGTCTGGAAATAGGTTTTCAAAATATAATTATACAATGATAAAGAACCGGTTGAATTAGACTTGTAGAAAAACAGTAAACTATTTACACCCTACAACACTGCTACAAACATGTAATATAAGGTAAACAAGGAGGTAATACAGGCAGTCTAGATACAGAGGCAGAAATACCCCTCCCTGGAGTGATTGACAAACTGATGTGAACTCAGGAACTGTGGTGCTCGGTATCGGATTAACGAACCATCAATGTCCGTAAAATTAGTGTCGGCGGTTTGAAAAATAACAGAAAAATTTACCAGCAGTAAGGCCAATAAAAATGTGCGGAGATACTCTCTCCAGCGGGTGAAGAAGGTCCGTATTGCCACCCACTAATAAGCGGGCGAGGTGCGGAGATGGTCTCTCCAGCAGGTGAAGAGGTTCCGTATTCCCACCCACTAACAGGCGGGCGGGGTGCGGAGATGGTCTCTCCAGCGAGTGAAGATGGTCCGTATCGCCACTCACTAACAGGCGGGTGGGATGCGGATATGGTCTCTCCAGCGGGTGAAGAGAGTCCGTATCGTCACCCACTAACAGGCGGGCGTAGCGCAGAGGTGCAGGGGACGATCGGCTCAGACAACGGTTGAAGGAGCGCGGGGGAGGGAGAGAGAATAGCTTTCACAGTTGTTCCTAGTTTTTATGTCACAAAAGTTTTCACATGATTATGAGTGAAGCAAAACTCACATAGACAAATAATTTTGTATAACTTATTGTTACTTTTTTATTCTAATGGAATTGGATTACTAATAGACACAAAAAATCGATATTTCTTGTTGTTCAACTTTGTCAGTAGTGCTCCCGTTAATTGATTTGATTTTAATTTCACCAACGTATGTTTAATTAGTTCTGATTACCCCTGAATTTCAGCATATTTGTTTATTCCATGTGGAAACACAGCACTTCAAATGGAGCTCAGTGTAGAGGTTCAAAGGGGCTGGACCATGAGAAAGGGGGTGGGGACAGAAAGGCAGATATGATTGCGTTGTGGTGACGTGACTCATCGTGAAAGAGGGGTCCAGGTGGGTAACACATCAAACAGCTGTGGCGAATACACTGGGTGCCCAAGCAATAAGTCATAATATGCATCACTTGCGATCCAAAATTCCATCAGTATTTTTCGATAAAGGGATAAATCAGTTTTAGGAATAATGATGATAGTACTAAATGAATGGGCAACAGGAGACACCGTTAGGTTTCGGTAGGTTTTGGTTCTTCGTTGTTCACCCGGGATTACTACGAATTCAGGTGCGTCGCGTCCTGGGAAGGTAATTTGGTATGCGGTAGAACTTGTGTTTCGGGATTTGATTCCGTCGGCTAGACAAACGTTGGTAACTCCGTAGTCCTTAGCCAAACCTTTTGATAACGCACTCAGGTCTATTGTTGGTTTGTAGTGAGAAGGGTATATAATTCGTTTGATGTCGTTGAAAGACGGGTGTATTTCTTTGAATTTTTTAAATCTGGTAATCTTTCGCATTGCGTTACTCTGTTCACGTTCTACGACGTGGGCCAGATACTTCTCTACCTATCGTTGGACGTCTTTCGGCTTTCCTCCCAGTTGCTGGCAGAACATTTCCATAGTTTTCAATGGATTTGTTAAAGAGGCCCTGTTGCTTGCACTCTTATATTTGGGCATTATGAGGAAGTGAGTGGGGAATGGTGCCGTTCTTTTCTCATGAGTAGAAGAGTCATCCTGGGAGGAGCATCGTAGTCACAGCCTCTCGTCGCCCGACCCCGTGGACTATCTGGAATTGGATGATTCCCCTCACCATCTCATCTCGGAGGCAATCCCTGTGTCCGGTGGAGTGACCGATTACTTCGCAGTAGAAGCAGTGAAGTTCTCCAGATTGGCACGACTGGGATCTGAGCGTTTGGCATGATCGTCTTGGGAGCAATATGAACATCTTTGCTTAACGTCACAGTTTTCGCTCGTGTGTCCGTATTTCTGGTATTTATAGCATCGCATCGGACATCTCTCGAATGGTGTGACATTGGTTTTGGTGGCGTAGAAGGGAATGTCTAGGTATTTGGGTGGGGTACGCAGTTGAATTTCATTATTAGAGCTGTGGTGGTGTCACTTCTTGGTTTTATTTTTCCTGCGATTTCCGCTTCGAACGCGCAGTCTTCGTATTGACCGGGTGCGGTGATATCCTCCTCTATCGCCTCTTATGGCATATGTTCAACGTAAATCTAACTTCACCTTGTTGAGAAAGTCGGGTGTGGCACGATTGTGCATGGCTTTTCACATAGTCTAGTCTGGGAGAGAATTGTGTCACTTTGAAGTTTCGTATCTACTCTGATGGCAAAGCTTTCGTCGCTGCTGGTGGTGATGCTAAGGACGGGACGGCTGTGAAGGAGCCCAGCTCTTTTTGCAGAGTGTATGGACAAATATCCGGTCTATCGTTGTCGTCAAAAAACATCTTCAGGTGCTCGGGAAAGTGTGGGCCGTTGTTGAACAAATTTTGCTTCATTAAATGGCGAATACTGCTTCTTCCTTGCAGCCCTCAGAGTTCGATAGAGATTTTTTTCGGAAAGAGAGTCGTCGCGAACGTCATCGGAAATGGTGGCAGAAACGTTTGAGTACGTTGCAGGTTCTTTGGTTTGTCGTTTTTTCACGAGTTCGTGGACTTGAAGGAATATAGCTTCGACATGACACTCGAGTCTCGTTAGACGGTTGTCGATTGTGCTAGGTCCTACGGTGGCGTCTTCAGCTTCCTGTTCAAAGAGGCCGGTCGCTGAATTTTACTTGACAACTCCTCGATGCGGTCGTTTCTTCGTTCATCATCGGCTGAGGTGGCGCTGGTCATCTTGGAGTGGGTGGCGTTCTTGACCGTTGGTATCTTGCTCCTCATCGCACCAGAAGGGATGCTGATCCCTCCCAAATGAGGTTTCTTCCTTCCCCCCATCAGCCCCCTGCTTCACTCCAGGGGCCAGGGAGCTCACTCTGGTCTCTTGACCGGCTTTACCGTCTCTACTATTAACGTTACACGACCTCTCAATTTACAAAATTAAAGTGCGGTTTGTGGTCCCAGCACAAATAAGGGACCAATCTGTGGTATCCGGAGGATTCGCTGAAACAACAGTTATTATTAGGCACAGGAGCGTTCAGACACAAATTCCCTGCTTACAGCCTAATCGTTCTTCTATCCGCATGCAGAGAGTGTATTTATTGGGCTATCAATCAAGGTATCAGTTACAAGTATGTTATCGAGCTCAATCAATATTCTCAATTTAGATAGCCCGTTGCTTTCGTACCATAGATTGATGTGTCGCTCAGTGATTCAACTCTGTAACCCAATTGATTTACATCGGTGACGCGCTGATGGTGTTTGGCCGAGATCGTCAGCACTGATAGCATGTCATCAGCGAAACACCGAATCGTCATCGATGGCATTTCCAGTCACAAAGGGCCTAACGCGAAATCGGCACCTGATAAAAAAATAGAGGTCTTGCATTGTCGGACCGCCATGCCCACGTTATTGCTGATTTACCGTTGTTTAACCGATGATCATCCGTGAGATGTCAAACAAAAAATGATCCTGGTGCACTCATCCACGATTACCAGCTTTTGTAGGTAGTTGCTACACAATCGGACAAATTACTTTGAATGAGCGTACCCGGAGCATCGAAACTGAAATAGACAATTTATCAAACGAGAAACGGTATTAATAAAATATGGAAAGGAATGTCACAACAAAATTTTATGTGTCGAATATAGCTATTGATATCAGCCCTATGCCGAATGCGTGAAGATTATCTCTGCAGTTCCACTGCTTCGGATTGTTTGGACACTTGTGATATCCGGAATCTTGCTCTCATGCAGTAGCTGCGTTCTGGTGCAACATTGCGGACGATTTTACTGGCATTCGAAAGCATTCCATTCCTGCCAATATCAGTGACTGAAGTATGATGACAGCTCGCCAGGTGACAATGTGAGTGAGACATAATTGAAACATATACATTTAAATCACTGCACCCTCGCGGTCTACTTTTATTAATCGTCATTTTGACACAGATTTGTATAGGTAAAGTCATCCATTGGCTGTTCGCAGGGACATCTCGTTGTCACTTATTCGTGATTGGAAGTAGATAGTATCTCACGGAAACGCGAATGTGAACGAATAAGAGAGGGATTAATAGAGTTTGTTTTCAGTCTAGGGAGTTTGCGCTCCATATTTTCACGGACGGAAGAAGTCATTTGGGCGGGCAGCGGCTGATTTTAGCGCGGCGGCCGGACGGGTGGCTTTCGGCCCTCCAAGTTTCGATTGTATTAG
>SDVV010045630.1:0-10049 GCA_016164225.1 Gammarus roeselii
GGAGGATAGAGAATGTCCTCCAACAATGTCCGTCGGCTGGTAGGAGAATAGAGAATGTCCTCCAACAATGTCCGTCGGTTGGTAGGAGAATAGAGAATGTCCTCCAACAATGTCCGTCGGCTGGTAGGAGGATAGAGAATGTCCTCCAACAATGTCCGTCGGTTGGTAGGAGAATAGAGAATGTCCTCCAACAATGTCCGTCGGCTGGTAGGAGTTGGAGCTAAACTTGCCTCCCAACCTTAGTTATAAGTTAGTAATAAATTCACCTAAATAATTAATTTTGTCTTCAGAGCAGTTCACGCTGGCGAAGACTTGACTCGTATCATCTGTGTATTCTGATATTTCTGTCATTTATTCAACACCTTATTATACCGAAGTCAATTTTAAATCATTGAATCCCGAAAAAAAAGTTGTAGAGAGCGTAAAAAATCTATTAATTTATAAAATACCAAAATCATACAAAATAGTGATAAGTCCCTTCCCAGTAGTTTTCATGTTATTGAAAGACTTTATAAGATACGTTCTTCAATTAAATGATTTTGTTCAAGTTTTGTATTATTATGCCTTTTGAATACATTTCTGCAAAGGTATTGCGATTTAGAAATTATTTGTGAAATATATGTATATATATTTTCGTCATGTTAGGTATAAACCATCTGACGCATCATAAAACCTGTTTTAGGAATTCAAACATTAATCTAATTATCGTGATTAAATGTCGTCAGAAAATGCTATTATTAATCTAATTATCGTGATTAAATGCCGTCAGCAAATGCTAGTATTAATCTAATTATCGTGATTAAATGCCGCGATTAAATGCCATGTCTTCCAGATGATGCTGGAAGACATGGTCGTTCCGCTGGGGCGGACGATGCTTAGTTCATTATGAGCTTCATAACAAAAGCTACGGGGAAGAGTGGCGCTACTACCAGAGCTCCTCTGCTAAGCTTATGGTCTGAACAGTGGCGCTACTGCCAGTGATCCACTACCAAGCTTATGGTCTAAACAGTAGCGACACTGCCAGTGTTCCACTACTAAGCTTATGGTCTAAACAATGGCGCCACTGCAAGTGTTCCGCTACTAAGCTTATGGTCTAAACCGTGGCCCCACTACCAGTGATCTACTACCAAGCTTATGGTCTAAACAGTGGCGCCACTGCCAGGGATCCACTACCAAGCTTATGGTCTAAACAGTGGCGCCACTGCCAGTGGTCCACTACTAAGATTATGGTCTAAACAGTGGCGCCACTGCCAGTGTTCCACTACTAAGCTTATGGTCTTCACTGCTGTTAATATTATTTGGCCAAGACCGTTCCACACGCGAGTTCTCGTCCGACCACTCCAAGGATTGCATCCATTCAACACGTGTCTTCTTCACCTCCTAAATGCAGCCAGGGCGTGTAGGGGGGCTGAGTTCAATGCCCCTGTCGCGCAGCTGCGACCATTCCCACGTACACTGGCTATTGCGCTTGGGAATAATATTGAATTATCAATCTATGCGTTGTTTGTGAATATTCTTGAATTATCAATCTATGCTTTGTTTGTGAATATTTTTGAATTATCAATCTCTGCGCAGCTTGGGAATATTATTCAATTATTAATATATATGTTGCTTGGGAATAGTATTGAATTATCAATCTCTGCGTTGCTTGGGAATAAAATTGAATTATTAATATATATGTTGCTTGGGAATATTATTGAATTAGCAATCTCTGCGTTGCTTGGGAATATTATTGAATTATTAATTTATATGTTGCTTGGGAATATTATTGAATTATCGTTCTCTGCACAAATTGGGAATATTCTTGAATTGTCAACCTCTGCGTACTACGAGTTTTGATGCTTCAGTTTATTTTCGAACGGATGGAATCACGTTTTTTTTTGTTTACTGTATGCAATCCCGGTGTAGAGTCAGCATAGGACAACTACATCCCACATTTATCGGATTTATAACAAATGTATTAACTGTTGAGTGATTATTTTATTATTACGTACAGGATGTCACTGGTATCTGCCAATAAATACTCGAAGCCTTTTATAGATGCCGTTTGAGACTGCACGTCTCCATGTTCACTGCATCTGTGATACACTGTACTCCCTCTACTCGATGATCCAAACATATTGAATCATTTGTGATGTACGTTCGAGATGACGCAGGAAACGTAAAATGTAGTTCTGGGAGCTGTATTCCTACACCCGTGGGGAATCGGAAAGGACAGAAAAGACACGACGATTACGTTTCCAGCTGCTGTATCTGTCTCGGCTCAAACCATTAATGTTTTGCGAGACTTCATACAGAAGAGCCAGTAGTTATTGCACTGGCATAGCAAGTAGTCATTGCACTTGTATAGCAAGTAGTCATTGCACTTGTATAGCACGTAGTCATTGTACTTGTATAGCAAATAGTTATTGCACCTGCATAGCAAGTAGTCATTGCACTTGCATAGCAAATAGTCACTGTACTTGTATAGCAAGTAGTCATTGCACTTGTATAGCAAGTAGTCATTGCACTTGTATAGCAAGTAGTCATTTCACTTGTATAGCAAGTAGTCATTGCACTTGCATAGCTAGTAGTCATTGCTCCGGTATAGCAAGTAGTCAATGCACTTCTATAGCAAGAAGTCATTGCACTTGTATAGCAAGTAGTCATTGCACTTGCATAGCAAGTAGTCATTGCTCCGGTATAGCAAGTAGTCAATGCAGTTATACAGCAAGTAGTCATTGCACTGGTATATCAAGTATTCATTGCACTTGTATAGCAAGTAGTCATTGCACTTGTATAGCAAGTAGTCATTTCACTCGTATAGCAAGTAGTCATTTCACTTATATAGCAAGTAGTCATTGCACTTGTATATCAATTAGTCATTTCACTTGTATAGCAAGTAGTCATTGCACTTGCATAGCAAGTAGTCATTTTACTTACATAGCAAGTAGTCATTGCACTTGTATTTAATGTTGAATGAATGAAAATGAGTAGACCGTCTTGAGAAATGTGCAAAACTGTCTACTTTATTTAGCGTTGGACGCAATCGTAAGTTGATAGTAATACTATTTTATTCTGTTGAGGATGAAGAATGTTGTTCTTATCAATTAAACTTTAATGGAAATTCGTTACCGTGCGTGGACTTTTATTCGTTAAGTTCGAAGTAACAAGTACAAGTGCATTCGAGATGCACCAGCTTTTCATGGTAGCTGCGGCTCTCATGTTCTCAAAGGCAGTTGGTACGCACGCTGCTGTGATAATTGGTTGCTGTATCCTGACTACAAGGCAGTTTTATCCTCTCAGTATCTGGCAGGTTGGTCCTGGCTTGGCGCAGTGATGCCGTATGTCTGTAGGGTGGCGAAGCTCATTCGTCACACGGTAAATTTTTTACTGTATTGTCTTCGTCGGTCTTGAAAATTATATAGGTTGCAATTTGGCGTATGCATATTTCGATTCGAATTTGCAAATTAAAATACATCCATTGTTATTTTTAAAATAAACTTAATTTAACCTTGACCTCCCTCCTCTTCCCAAGCTGGATTGAACGCATTCCTGTAATTACGCCCTATGTAAAAAAATGTTTAGGGACCTTTGCTTAGAAACAATCGTCATGGTGACGTGTGGCAACGCTTGGCATCTATTTTTTTTCTAAGCCTGCACTCTATAGGTTGGAACGTTCATCGACCAAACGTTTGTAGAAGTCCGCACGGCAACAATTGCTTCAGATGCCAACAACTATTTTCTTTTCAGTTGTCAACCACATGCTCTGTATCTCACAGTTGCTGCGATTGTGACGTTATGTCGCGCGACAGTTTGTATATTCATTTTTCCAGAAGCCCCATTTCAACAAATGTCGTATATTTATAGCTGGTCTAGATGGTTAAGCTTGTAATGGGGGCCGACTACAGAGCTCTTGCTGTAACAGAAGAAATTAGTGATGCTGAAGCTATTACCTCTGATGACAAGTGAGTACCGTAGCCTGTGGCGGGCATCTGTTAGCTACCTTAGGGATCAGGCCTACAGGGTGAAAAGTTTATAATACTTCGGTATTAGAATACATGTAGTTTTTTTTGTGATACGTATAAATTTGGCAAACTTTTTGCGGCTTATAAATAGGTAAATTTCTGGCTCCCTAATTAGCCGTGTATAAAATGCTACTAGCTGAGGGTTTCTTTTAATACCTTATCATAATTTTGCTATCACGCTTCAGTACTAGGAAGATCTTGGTGATAATATTTTAGAAACATTTATTAACAAAATTTGCAGACTGGTAATTTGAATTGTTTTCCTCTGTAAGAATAATTATTATCCAAAGCTAGAGAGGTAGGCCTTGAGCTTTGATGAGAGCCCTCTAGCCTAGCAATCATTCCACATCTGTGACATCACTAGAAAATCTGAACTCTTGTCTTCTTAACCATACTCAGCAAACTTTCAGTTACCGACAGAACTCTTTGAAGTATACTTATTTTAAAACATTGAGGGATCAGGTGTTTAGTTGGCCAAAGGTGCAAGATAAGCCACAATTTTACTTAGTCAAATTGTGTCCCTACATAAATAACAATTTATTGTAGAGTTTTCGAATGAATCGTGTAATTGCCTATGGTGGCCTTCCCATTCCAATTTCTTCTCTCTGTTTGATGGGTGGTGTTTGAAATTATTACATTTAAATTTTTATTGAAAAATGTTACCATTTTTGGAATTATTCATATCTTGAGTGCTGTTCACAAATCTTTCTGCTCAGTGTGGCAGTTTATGCTGCATGCATCCATCTCTTAATGGATTGCTTGCTCCAGCCTTGACTTAAACTGTCTCCAACATTTGTTGACAAAGATGGGAATTCTTTATAAAGATGGCAACAGACTAAAACCTTTGGATTTGATCTCCTGGGACAAGAAGTTTCAGCATGGGTCACAAAATTGTCCCTGGAGATATCCCTCCCAAGTTCTTCTTCTACAGATTGGTCCATCACTAATGTGGCAACCATGCCTGACAGTAGCTGTAACACAAAGGTTGCAGAAGTGACACTCAAAGCCATAGTTGGTCTCCAACTTTCACCAAATTTGTCTTTCAAAATTGTTAAAGAAAATGCAATCAATTATTTATGTCAAAGAGAATTTGTTTGGTTGTCACAAATCTGAAGTTATTTCTACCAACTCCTTGACAGTTAACAAGTCAGTCATTCTCTATGCAGCACTAACTGTGAGCCACCACTTGTCTCAAAGTTATAGCTTACAAGTCGTTGAGATGGCCTCATTTGCCATCTCAGCAGTTTGTAGGTTATACTCTTGAGACTGGTACTGGTTACAAGTTGGTGCAGCATACAGGGTTGCAGACTTGACTAACAGTCAAGCAGTTGGCACAAATAGCAATGACTTTGTTTCCATTTTTTATTCATAATGTTTTTATGACAGATTCAGCCTAACCTGAAGTAGGCTTTGATTAGAGTGGCAAGTCTAGATCAGACAATGAAGAGGGTGCTGAAATTGCTCCCTTAATCATGATTTGTATCAACTTTTTCACTGGTAGGTCCAAAAGTTGCTAAAGAAGATTGAATTTAATAGATGCCTTGTCTGCAGCATTGGTTGTAACTGTAACATGTTGGTAATAATTAAAAATCAGTTGCAGAAAATACAGATCTATTTATGTTAAACTATTAAAAAAAATCATTTATTGATAGTCTCCACAGGGAAATCTCAATCCTTAGATTTTAATCAATGGCAACATCAGGTTACTGCCAAATGATTTTCAGAAAGCTCTTCCCAATAACTATTGGACAGGCCAGAAAGTGAACATTCAACAAAGAATGAATGTTATATATCTTTATTGAATATCTTTATTGAAATGGAGGTACCAGACAAAAACCTGCACCGATCTGTGAGGCTCTTGTTGCCATGATTTATGCTAATATTGTCAGAGTGCTGCAGCTCAGCAATTGTAGTTATCACCATAATGTTGAAATCTATCATCTACCATCATGGTGAGATTCATGGGAGGCCACTCGAGCCAACCCTCCGTTGCCTCTTCCTTTTTTTCCACAGCTTGGACCAGAGTGGCATGGTTCAGCAATGAAATTTAACTCAAGCCTACTATCCCGCTACTCTCCCTTCTTCTCATCCCGCTACTCTCCCTTCTTCTCATCCCGCTACTCTCCCTTCTTCTCATCCCGCTACTCTCCCTTCTTCTCATCCCGCTACTCTCCCTTCTTCTCATCCCGCTACTCTCCCTTCTTCTCATCCCGCTACCCTCCCTTCTTCTCTTTGGCATACAACATGCTAATAAGGTTCAGCAACATGACTTCACTCCCTAGCCTACGCTCTCTTGACCCTCTGTCTCTTTCCTCAGTTCGTACCATGATGGCGGGTCAGCCCTCACTGGCGGTGGGGGATCGAGCAACTTCTTCAACACCACGGCTGCTACTGCGGTCAGCGCCGTCAACGGTCTCGTCAAGATACAAATGCCTAGTCCACACCGGGACGAGCCAAGGTTTCCTAAGGAGAAGCTAAAGACACTGTGGTGTGAGTTTACAGACGTGTGTCGATGCCCTCTAGATGTATCCTGAATATTCCTGTCCGCTGTTTCGGGCCACCAGCTCCAATGATAAGCTGTTCACAGATAGCTACCTACTCAAAGTATTAATTTGCGAAAATGTTTGAAGAATGTTTCTGATGGTTTTTAATCCTTTCCCTGAATTTAAGCCTCTCTGAATCATCGATCATTTTTAATTCCTTGTATTTGAAAGACTCGACAACATGTGAGATTGAAAGGGAAGTAGTCGCAGCCCTTGACGTGCCCTCTCGTCTAGCTACCGATAGTCCAACACCTGTTAGTTCAGTGTATTGATCCTTGTACGGCACAGCTGTGCATTGGTTTATCCATTACAAAAAACCTTTGATGTGGTGGCTTGCTGGTCCAGTTTATGCATCCTTTTGTTAGGTATATTCACTACTTATAATTGAACAATGATTTATAATTTTTAAAAGACTCCATTGGGCTTATAGATTGTTATTCCACAGGTAAAGTTGTACCGCTCCACTACACCTGTGTTGTACTCTGTTAACTATCAACTAGTCACTAATTTGTCAGAAGGTGTTCCTTTTATTGAAGAATTCTCTGCTCTTCATATCCAATTCAATTTGTTAGGCTCCATTTACAGCTTTGTACAAGTTTTACGGGACTGTTTCATCGACTTGTCATTCATTAATCTAGTTTGCCGACCGATACTGATGCCAATTGGTGATGGGAGCTGAACACACCGTGGAGTGTATTATGCTGTTGGCAAGCACGTTGGCTAGTGGCTAATTCGGGCCAGAACCAGTATCCAAGTGTGTCTGTATTGAAATGTTGTTGGTAAGCACGTTGGCTAAGGGCTAATACAGGCGAGGACCAGTATCGACATGCTTCTGTATCGAAATGTTGTTGGTAAGCACGCTGGCTAGTGGCTAATACGGGCTAGTACCAGTATCGACATGCGTCTGTATCGAAATGTTGTTGTAAGCACGTTGGCTAGTGGACGGGCCAGGACCAGTATGGACATGTGTTTTTATTGAAATAACTTGTCTATCTGCCATAACAAACCCTTGCTCTCCACAGCGGTGCTGTTTATGGTCTTCAACGCTGGCCTGACGACTACCTCCCTGGCGCTGACGCACGAGCAGGTGCCGCTGAACGACCCGCCGCTACCCGACCTCGTGCTCGACTTTTTCCCCGTGCAGCAGTGGGGGCTCGACGTGTCCGAGATCATCATCATAGGGGTCATTTACTTCACCATCATCATAGTCATCTTCCACAAACACAGGTGGGTCATCTACTTCACTATTTTCTCGTATATTACCACAAACTAAGTTGTGATGAAAGATGTGGTTGATTTATCCCTGTTTCCAATACGAGAGAACCCGCATCCCGTTGTTGTGCAGGGGATCTCCAGGGGCCAGCTAGAGCTGTCTAATCCTGTGTGACTAGTGTCTGCCTTGAGTTGAGTTCCATGATACGGGTTTTTGTTTTTTACGTGCAGCCTGGCATTGTAGACATCTGTTCTTCTCGGTGATCCCAGCATAAACTGACGGGGGTATTGAGAAGGTTTTTTGGGGCTTTTTTGTCTGTTATCACTGGCATCGTCCACGAACGCAGGTGGTTTCAAGGTTATCGATATGTCTGCTTGTCTCAGCGAGGAGATATTGCTTCACACAGTACTCTGGTTTCCTGAACGTGTCAGTCCGTTGTTATGCTCGGACAAGAATCGTAACTCCTCCTTCGGTTATGCAGTTTTCCCAGCATCCAATAAATCATTGGTAAACGTACAGTATTGCAACACAATGAAGATTTTGTTTCATCAAATTTTTCATGTGAAAATTTTCTAAACTAGTTTGAGAAAAAAAGTTTTTTTTTGTCATTCAGGTCAGGAAGGGCTTTTGTAGTTGCGTGCGTCCTTTTTTCACACTTTCTAAAAGCTACGGCTTCATCAATTGTCTGTCGATTTTGGCTGTAAAATGGCTTAAGAGAATGAAAACGCCATACGTGGAGCTTCACGTTGACTTTTTTACGAAATAAGTTTCGTTGTTTTTCAAATCGGTCCGTGTACTTAGCGATTTTTCAACTCATTTCGATACTGCTCTGAGGCCTTGGTCATTTTCCCGGCCTTGCTCGTCACGTCTAAGATGAAAGCCTCGTTCCTATTGATGAAGATTCTTCGATAAGATTTCGAAGATTTATGGTTTTAATTAAAGAAGAGAACCATACGGACAGCCCTCCATCGAGCTCTACGTTGATCTCGCATTGTAGTTATTTTTAAGGTGTTGCACTTCACGCTCTTTTTGACGAGTTTTTCAAATGCCAAGGCTTCGCCAAAAACGGGTGGGTTTTGACGCTTTATAGCTCATATCAATGATCAGTAGCTAGAATATGCAGAGTTCCACGCCAGCTTAACCGGATTTTTTTTTTAAGGCGAGCTTTGAGTTAGGCCATTTTCAGGTAGCTATTGTTCACCGCCTCTTATCCGTGATGAGGTTTACCGAGTGCTAAGGCGTCGTCCTAACTGCATGGATTTCAGAGATTGATGGCTTAAATTAAAGATCAGAGTATGGTATGCAGAGCTGAACTTGAACTTTCTCTAAAATTAGTTGTTGTTGATCAAAAGTCGAGCTCTGTTCTTAACTCTTTTCAGTCTTCACTTGGCTATTTCGTGTGAGGGCGAGAATTTTCTGCATGCCAATACTGCGTTCATTTCTAGACTTGCCTCAAATGAGCGATCGGCATCTTCCGCAAAGCTTCCCGGCACCTTTTTCTGAAGCTCGTTTTCCCAAAATCGAAGTCAGAGCGAAGTCAGAACGAGGCCATTTCATAATGTTCATCGGCACGCCTAATACTAGAGAGGTTTTTCAAAATTCTAAGACTTGATTTGAACTCCATGAATTTCGACACTGTGTGGCTGAAACCAAAGAACAGCCTCATGCGCAGCGCTCCACGTCCCTTCTTTAGGAAATCCCATTCTTTCCCAGAATTGATTACAATGTTGAAAAGAGCTTCACGCTGGCCGGCTCTTTCGGATTAAAAGAATTCATACGATTCTAAATTGCATTCCTGTCGCTGTTTTGTATGAAATGATCTTTTACAATTCTTAATGACAACCACATTTCTAAATTTCGAGTATTTTCCCATGATACAGGGTGTGTGTAGTTCAGTGGCACTGGAAGCGACGCTACTTGGCACACGCGCGCGGTTATGCTCTCGCATTCTGGATTTGAATTGTTCCAGCTTCGTCAATTTGTATTGATATTTGACTTTACTGACTGAAATATATAATGCCAATAATGCATGGATTCTGATGCTTGACGATGCTAAGGGAGCGCCAATAATGTATGGGTTCTGATGCTTGACGATGCTAAGGAAGCGTCAATAATGCATGGATTCTGATGCTTGACGATGCTAAGGGAGCGCCAGTAATGCATGGATTCTGATGCTTGACGATGCTAAGGAAGCGCCAATAATGCATGGATTCTGATGCTTGACAATGCTGAGGAAGCGTCATAAATGCAAGGATTATGATGCTTGACGATGCCAAGGGAGCGCCA
>SDVV010045631.1:0-10049 GCA_016164225.1 Gammarus roeselii
CGTGCGAACCTTCACTGTAGAAGGATCGCACGCATGGCAGTCAGAGTGATTGGGTCCCTGCGAGTGACTGCCATGCGTGCGAACCTTCACTGTAGAAGGATCGCACGCATGGCAGTCAGAGTGATTGGGTGCGGAAGAAATGAAACTGCTGAAACTAGAATGAGGTGTCCACTTGGAAATCAAACACGCTCAATGAGTGAATATATAATTGTACACACAATGTTATCGTTTCATTGAACACTTATGTTGTGACGTCACTCAACACTCACCCCTAACACTCTAACGTCGATTGTTAAATTTAATTTATGGTTTACGAGGATTTTATGCCATCAGCAAATACAACTTTTCATCAAACACAAATTTGAAATTCTAATATTCTACGTTCAAATTGTGATGGTAGTATCGCAATACCTTCGATCTAATTATATTTGTATGTGTATAATGTCATTTGTATGATTAGTCTGCTTGTCGTGAATTGAAGCTCGTACAGAAAATGAGGCTACAATTATAATAATTGACAATATACAAAGCCTATTTGTTGCAAATATTTATTTCAGTCTCGCGTATTTGGCATTGTTGTCTTCTTTTGATTGCATTCTACGCAAGGTGAACGTTTGTAGCCATCTAAAGTGAAACAGAATACAATTTTTCGGACAATAACAATTAAACATATTATAATCCCAACATCTACGAGTACATTGTTGGTTATGATAAATCGTTCTCTCTTTGGTTCCCTGGCTGATACCGCGGAATGGGGAAGTCCCGCATTTTAAACAATCGTCAACTGAGGTGTTTATTGCGATCCCCAAACTAAAGGTCATGCATTAAACATGAACGACTCTCAAGGAACCGAAGCCTTGAAAGCTTTCAGGCCATTGCGGGAGGAGGCTAAGAAGATTGCTTCTAAGAAAGTGCGTTCACCCGACTGGGGAACTTTGAAACTTACACAGCAGCGCAAAATCCTTCGTTAATAAACAACAAACAGTCGGAATATGTTCAACTGCTTACGATTCCTAGTTGGTTGGCGCCTACAGAGATTTTGGATAAACGAGAATTGCATGTGAGACAAAATTGCCTTTATTCGGACAGCACTATTACTCATAATAATGTTATATAACCCTTGCCGCAGCATATATTGCCTGTCCAATGGTAAGCTTCTTATCGAAGTAACAGTTAGTGAGGAAAGATTCAACAGCGGAAGAACTGCCAAGAAGTGGTGGAGGAGAGGGAAGCGGTGGAGGAGAGGGAAGCGGTGGAGGAGAGGGAAGCGGTGAGGAGAGGAAAGCGGTGGGGGAGAGGGAAGCGGTGGAGGAGAGGGAAGCGGTGGAGGAGAGGGAAGCGGTGGTGTAGAGGGAAGCGGTGGAGGAGAGGAAAGCGGTGGGGGAGAGGGATGCGGTGGAGGAGAGGGAAGCGATGGAGGAGAGGGAAGCGGTGGCGGAGAGGGAAGCGGTGGAGGAGAGGGAAGCGGTGGAGGAGAGGGAAGCGTCGGAGGAGAGAGAAGCAGTGGAGGAGAGGGAAGCGGTGGAGGAGAGGGAAGCGGTGGAGAAGAGGGAAGCGGTGGAGGAGAGGGAAGAGGTGGAGGAGAGGGAAGCGATTAAGATTAGTATTGGTGGGTAAATTCTTCATAAATTGCCCGTTTACGCTAACGATGTTGACGTCGAAGAGAGGGATGACCGAAATATATTATTACCTCGCTCAATGAACGGTGGAATATCTATCAGTTCAATTCCCTCCATGACCTGTAATACTGTTTATGCATGGTTTAGCTGCCACAATTCCCTCCATGACCTGTAATAGTGTTGATGGATGGTTTAGCTGCCACAATTCCCTCCAGGACCTGTAATACTGTTGATGGATGATTTAGCTGCCAAAATTCCCTCCATGACCTGTAATAGTGTTGATGGATGGTTCAGCTGCCACAATTCCCTCCATGACCTGTAATGGTGTTGTAGATGGTTTAACTGCCACAATTCCCTCCAGGACCTGTAATAGTGTTGATGGATGGATTAACTGCCACAATTATTTTCATGACCTGTAATAGTGTTGATGGATGGTTTAGCTGCCACAATTCCCTCCAGGACCTGTAATAGTGTTGATGAATGGTTTAGCTGCCACAATTCCCTCCAAAACCTGTAATACTGTTGATGGATGGTTTAACTGCCACAATTCCCTTCAGGACCTGTAATAGTGTTGATGGATGGTTTAACTGATCATCATTCCCTCCAGGACCTATAATAGTGTTGATGGATGGTTTGGCTGCCACAATTCCCTCCATGACCTGTAATAGTGTTGATGGATAGATTAGCCGCCCACAATTCCCTCCAGCACGTATTATAGGGTTCGATGGACGGTGTTGCTACCCACAAGGTCGCAGTCGTGATACTCACTTACTTTCCTCACTGATGGTTTCTGATAAAATGGCAGCATCGCTTGTATGTTCAGCGAGCGCAATTATTTTGTTCAGTGGTTCTTGTATTCGCAACGTCTACGTGATGGTATCTTTGAAACGAACGGTATAAACATTCCAATTAGGGACAAATTTAATATACAACTGTATTGGTATTCATAGAATTGAGTGCTTGTCATTTTAATTTCCCATTTCATATGGTTTTTTGAAAGAAGGATTCGAAATATCTTGTTATTCCTTCTTCATGTTTTGTATATCTCGTATGAATGTAAATATTAGGGTATTTAACAACACTCGACATAATATATCGTTAGCAATTAGCGCCTCTGTGCTTGAAGTAACAGCAGGCAACAGATTTTCAAGTGTGCTTGGCTGGTATCACGGTCTAATCCGTGTTCAGGTTCTCATTAGAATAACTGCACCATTAACCTGGAGCCCACCATCAATTTGTTCCCCCATAAACACTCTCAGTTCCCTGAGAGTGTTTGGAACTACTCTCGAAAACTAATTCGTATCTGATGAACACTGTAAATAGTTTTAATGTTGGGTGATAAAATGATAACGTTCCCAGTGGTAAAAATGCTAACTATTCGTCATCTGAAATAAACAGACAGTTGCAATTATTTGAGAAAATTCATGGGGAATATCTACACAGAGCCTTCTCCACGTGGCTTCAAGTTCATGAACACCAGAGGCATTTCACAGTCTGGTTGTGTATTGGGACTAGAGCTTGACTTGGAACATAACGTGGAAGAGGTAAGTATTTTGTTAATGACACAAGTCGATTAAGCAGGCACTGGTGAGTAAAATACGGAACCAATGAGAACAATACGGAAATATTTATTGATGATACGTTACTCTAACAATAACCATCAAACGTAACATTGGAACATGTTTAAAACAATATCCAGCCTTGATATTCGATTCACGGACGAAAAAAAAATCAACTTTCAATACTTTTGTCAACATTTTTTACCACTAACAAAAAATCGTCACCTGATCAGTTGTTTTGAAATACTATCTTCATTTCTCGACTCATACTGCTAATCGACAATGCAATCAGTATATAATCACCTTGAAGAATAACCATCCCTTTCGATTTGTATCCCAACACGTGCAACTATTTTTATCATAAGTGGACGACACATTACTTGGGATATTATCTCCTTATAACAGTAACGTCATTGATTGAGATTGTCGAACTTACTTTTATTTTTTTGGCAACCAAATTAGTGAAGTGAATTTCGAAAAATAGTTGCATGTGGCAATATGGACCAAACACACATTTGAGCCGCACCCGAACAATGGGGAGTGTAAAGCAAGCACGTGACGCTTGTGCTGAGGTTGGTATGCGCAGCTCACACAGCACACCTAATGCAATACAAACCAAACACACATTTGAGCCGCACCCGAACAATGGGGAGTATAAAGCAAGCACGTGACGCTTGTGCTGAGGTTGGTGTGCACAGCTCACACAGCACACCTAATGCAATACAAACCAAACACACATTTGAGCCGCACCCGAACAATGAGGAGTATAAAGCAAGCACGTGACGCTTGTGTTGAGGTTGGTGTGCGCAGCTCACACAGCACTCCTAATCGAAAGATAATAATCATACAAGCGGTTCATATAGTTAGAAGTTCATCTAGATATCTCTTCATGTAGAATAGCTTAGATTAATCAGGAAGAACTAAAGTTAAACTAATCCTGTAATCCCCCAGGATTTCTGAAGAGGATAAAAATTTGAAGGTATCACACCAGATAAAATGGAGGTGTGTGGATGCGGTTTGCTCACAAAATAGATTTGTGAGTGGAAATCATTATCTATAATATTTCTTCGAAACAAGTAACGCTGGCAGCGTCCGGCCAAACCATCGAGCTTGCAGCGTCAGCCCCTACCACCCCCCACCATCGCGGTCACTTTCGGCCCAAGTTTCCATCCATCCTTCCATCGCGGAATATTTCCCATGCTCTCCAACCCAAAGCCAGAAGCCGGGAGTCATTTTCCAACCCGCTCGTCTCGCTGTGGACGGCGGTTTCCGGGCGGATGACATCGGCTTAGGGAATGTTTGGAAATGATTATGCTACGATTTTCAGATGAAACGAATCAAACATATGAAAAATTTGAATACTCTGTATATTTATACAAGTTCCTGTTATATATTGCCGGCAATCAGTGTATGTGTCGAATTCATGTGTTGAATTGTGTGAATTAGTTCAAAAAGGCTAGTTCAGTAGATATATTGATATGCGTAGCGATGTTGTTGTTTTCTGTGTCAAAGAAGGGATGAAGGACCACTGACTAAAAACATTTATTTTAACCTAAAAATATGTCGAGCATTTTTCTCGTCTGGATGCTTGTTGAAATATATAAACGATCCACATGCAGATAAATATTATTGTACGACTCTCTGTTGATAGTGCAGTAGACGTTAATTGATTGTGGTGACCGGGAAAGGATATTGAGAAGAAAAATAATCGCTCGAATCGTTTCAGAAATTCACAAATTAAATTTAGGCGATCATGGTAGAGGTTACACTCTGGCAAACGACTAACTGCAAGGACCTTGAAATTAAAGGACATATGTGTGTTCTCTTTAAACATAAATGCAATTCCACAGACTAGAGGCAGGCTTTCACTGAGACGCATCGAAATTAACCGCTCAAATCCACATTTTTAAATTCAGGTAACTGTATTCCTTCCTCTTGTCTGTTCCTGAAAGTTTGTGCCCCTTCGCCGACCAGATGCAGTACCTCAACTTGCCTCACAGAGGTATTGCCTGTACGGCCGGCCTGTTGTGTTGCCTCTCCGCCAGCCAGATGTAGTTCCTCAACTTGCCGAACAGAGGTAGTGCCAGAACGGCCTACCTATTGTGTGGCCTATCCGCCGGCCAGATGTAATACCCTTACGGACGCTGGCTATATAAAGTGCCTTTATGGTCGCATAGAGGTAGTGCCCCTACGGACCGACTGGTGTAGTACCTCTCCGTCTGTTGAAGTGCCCCACTGTCTGTAGTAGTGCCCTCAAGCTGTGCTGATGTAGCGCCCCTCCAGTCAGCCTGTTCTCTACCCTTCCGTCGGGCGCTGTAGTGACGCTATGGTCGCAAGAAGCTATAATGTCAGCGTATGGCGGCTCTCGTGTGACAATGTCAGCGTATGGCGGTTCTCGTGTGGGAATGTCAGCGTATGACGGCTCTCGTGTGAGAATGTCAGCGTATGACGGCTCTCGTGTGAGAATGGCGGCTCTCGTGTGAGAATGTCAGCGTATGGCGGCTCTCGTGTGACAATGTCAGCGTATGGCGGCTCTCGTGTGACAATGTCAGCGTATGGCGGCTCTCGTGTGAGAATGTCAGCGTATGACGGCTCTCGTGTGAGAATGTCAGCGTATGGCGGCTCTCGTTTGAGAATGTCAGCGTATGGCGGCTCTCGTGTGAGAATGTCAGCGTATGGCGGCTCTCGTGTGCGTGTGAGAATGTCAGCGAATGGCGGCTCTCGTGTGACAATGTCAGCGTATGGCGGCTCTCGTGTGAGAAGTGGCGCGGTGGGTAGGGATGACGGCGGGGGTGGCAGGTGTATTGTGTGGTGAAGGTGAAAGGCTTAGTTGGTATCAATTGAGACGTTTAGTTATTGTATAGATGCATGTTATGGTGTTGTATAGTTCGCCCCAGGTATAATATAGTATCCGTTCACGGGTATAATCGCAATTCGCTTGCGTTTGGATGTTTTTTTTTTACTGGGCCGTTGGATTAGGGTAAACAAACATAGATATAAAGTATAACTATTATTAGAAAATTTACAGGCGACACCCATAGTATATGCTGAAGATGCAGTAACAACGACTGGCTTCTGTTTGTCAATGGGGGGACTCACCACGGTAGTTTCTTGGTACTAACCAAATCAAGATACCTCGCACAATGGTCATTGTACGTACATCGGACCATTGGAGGCTGTCTTGACCGCTACAAATGAAGACGGCCCCTACTCTTTGTTGATGATTGCATAGCATTTACAAGTGTTCACAAGTGTAGTAAGACAACAACAGGCTTATTAGCCCAAACTAGGTTGCTTTTTGAAAACTAGAGGGTTAGTTCTGGAGTAGAACGTCTAGGAGGTCTATTCTCCCAAACTAGGTTGCCTTTTGAAGGCAAGAGAACTAGTTTTGAAGTAGAAAGTCCAAGAGAGATTCGTGTGCCATTTCTGTTTATTTTAATAACAACATAAAAGGGAACGGTTAGCTATTTATCGTCGATTTATGCAGAACTTATCGAGCCGCGACCGAAAAGTTTCGATTGTATTGCTGTTTATAACCTCCGAGGAAGGTTTGTTCCATTCTTCGACAACTCTATACGTGACGTAATTGCGCGTGATGTCGAGTGAGAAACGTTTCCAACGATTTTGGATACATTGTTTCTAGTCACTCCGTTTGTATCTAGAGTGAAAAGGCTCACTCGATCGACGTTTTCCTTAATCTTCATAATCTTCCACACTTCTATCATGTCGGCTTTGACTCGACGTCTCTCTAGCGAATAAAGATTGAATTCACGAAGCCTGTCTTCGTACGATTTGTTCCGCAGCAAGGAGATGAGTTTGGTAATTCTACGTTGAACCTTCTCAAGTTTCATAACGTCTTTCTTAAGGAATGGAGACCAGGATTGAACGACACACTCGAGATGCGGTCTAACAAATGCATTAAATAACTTGAGCATACTGTGTTGGTTTTTGTACGGAATAGTGCGGGATATCATACCAAGCATTTGGTGGCCTATTTTATTAGCATCGTTACATTGTTTGCTGCTTTTGAAGTCGTTACTAATGATGACACCTAAATCTCTCTCATTGGTGACGGGAATGAGTTTTTTTCCAATCATTGAATATTCGTGTTTGGGGTTATGAGGACCTGTGTGCATAACTGTCCATTGGTCTACATTAAATTTCATAAATCACTTTTCTGACCAATCAACAATTTTTTTCAAGTCTATTTGGATCTGTTGACACTCTAGTTCATTTTGCACTTTTCCTCCGATCTTAGTATCGTCTGCAAACTTGCTATTGTTTGAGCGTACGTTGCTATCGAGATCGTTAATGAATATTATAGAGAGCACTGGCCCTAACACGGATCCTTGAGGCACGCCGCTTGTAACATTACCCCAAGGGGAGGAAGCTCCGTTAGGTACAACTCGCTGCCGTCTGTCCGAAAACCAGCATTTTTTCCAGTTGGTAAGCTCGCCTCGAATACCGATGCTGTGCAATTTACTACTTCGGTGTTTGTGGGGGACTTTAACAAAGGCTTTTTGAAAGTCAAGGTAAATGGTTGTAGATTGGAGATTTTGTGTCGTGGATTTTGATTACATTTCTGAAAAAGAGGAGCAGATTCGTGAGACAGGAACGGTTGTGTCTAAAGTCATGCTGGGAGTCACCAATCAATTTGTTTGGTTCTAAGAATTCTGTAATTTTATCCGTTATCAAACTTTCCATTAACTTGCCAATGACTGAGGTGAGACTAATTGGACGGTGGTTGCCCGGACACTATTTGTCCCTGCTCTTAAAATTGGGGTAACATTGGCCTCTTTCCATTTAGAGGGGCAGGTGCCATTTCTGAGAAATAGAGTGAAAATGTTTCATAAATGTTCGACGATTTCGTTTCTAGTCTCTTGTAGAATTCTGGGATGAATTTGGTCTGGACCTGGATATTTGGTGACTTTCAATTTATCTATATATTTAATAACTTCGGCGGGGGAAAAGTTCACTGTGGTGAGGAATCAATTTGTTTTACCACTATGATATCCTAAGAATTATGAATATCCTGATTCTCTAACGTAAATACAGAACAAAAGTATTCATTACGTTGAACACTCGTTCTGGTGTGGCCCGTTTCTAGCTCACCAACATTGTTCTCGAGAGGACCTATTACAGATTTGAATTTTTGTTGCTCGAAATATAACTAAAAAATTGTTTCGGATTAGTTTTGGCATTGGCAGCAATTTCATCAGAATCTTTCTCCTTACGTTTCAATACCCTCCTTAGATCTCGTCTGCTATTTTTGTGTTTATGTTTTTGCTACGTCATGTGGATGTCTCTGCTTTATCGAATGTCTTCCTGTCATTCGTGAATGAAGGCACTGCAATTCTTCTTTCCAATACTTCGGCTGATAGACTGCTGTTCGCTTGTTTTTGCGCGGGATATGCTCATGTTCGATATTTTTTATGTGCAGTCAAGAAATAGTCAAGCGATTCATTGACATATTGTCCGAGGGTTATTTTTGCTGACACCATTGAATCTCATAAGCCTTCATAATTAGTTAATCTTATGTTAGGGACTTTTTCGCAGTTTGTTGATGATTTCACCTCGAGCTCTATCAAAATAAGAATACAGTTGTGGTCACTAGTTCCGAGTGGTTCGCCTACTTCGACGTTCGTGACATGAGAGTCGCTTGCACTAAATATTATATCAAGAATGTTGCTTCCTCTTGTAGGTGTCATCTTCATTTAGGTCATGAACTTATCGTTTGCAAAATCAATCAGACGTTGGCCGGAAGCAGTGCATTCGTCGGATTCCCAATCAATGTCGGTGATATTGAAGTCGCCAAGCACAATACTGTGTTGTGTTGTAACAACATCGACGAGGGTGTGGTAAAGATCGATATAATTAGCAGCGTCGCCCTCTAGGGGCGATAGACGAGAGTGATTTGACATATTATATGTTTACCGACTACCTGGATTGATACTACATCGTGCCTGTTGTTTGGAATATTGACTTCTTATATTTGCAGAGTGTTTTTCACGTGAAACAGCATTACTACACACTATCGGCCTTGTCTAACTTTGTGAAATAGTGAGTAAGCGGGAAGAGTAAATTCCCCTAAAATAAGTCTGGTGCTCGATTTCATCCACGATTCTGTGTAGACAGGTGCTATGGGAACCTAATCGAGCTAGGCTTGCATTACATGGATGGCATCTGTTTGGGAGGTTTTGTCTTTAAAATATTTGCTTCCCGAGAGTCCACAATTGGTTATTCTTAGATGAACTGGCTTGTCACAGCGTAATGGGGGTTAAGAAAAACAGGGAGTGAATTTATATCGTGTCATTCTTATTTGTAGTCAAATGATATCTGAAGTCTTTAATATAAGTCCATTATGATTTCGATTGAATAAATTATATAATTCATTGCTGCTGTTTACATGGTTTGCCCCGCATCTGTTATAGTTAGGATATAACGACACTATGTATACTAAACATAGTGTTGTAAATGTAATTATACCGCATACATAAAAGTACACCTGTACTTTCTAATTCCATGGTGCATTGTATAATAAAGAAAATTTAAATTTTCTTCCGTATAAATACATTATTCCACTAGGTACCAGATCGATGCATGCCGCCTTTGTAAGCCTCTATGCTTACAAGGCGGCAGTGAAGGGGTGGCACCACAATTCTGGACATCGTGGGAAGGGGCTTCGCGTGCCCGTGAAATCAATGCTTTGCGGTCAAGCCTTCGTACTAAATGTGAAGAAGTGTCCCTAACTAGTATCATTTCACCTTCCAAACCTTGCAGGATTTCCAAGTTGGCTGTGTCAGTGTGTTGAAATTTGATATCACAGGTTAGTTAGTGCGTATTACCGTTGCTGTGTTATGATATATATGTA
>SDVV010045632.1:0-10049 GCA_016164225.1 Gammarus roeselii
TATATATATGTATCTTTATGTATGTGTATGTGTATGTATAGATGTATAGGTATGCGTATATGTATAAATATGTATGTAAACGATTGTGCATGTATGTATATGTAGCTGTATTGTCACTTGAAACAATCCCGACCCGGAACATATAGGTATGCATGGCAAAGGCTCTGTAATTCACAAAGACCCACACGTACACTGACAACGTTTGCTACCCAATGTATTAGGCGGATAATCGGAATAAGTATCTGTTACTAATTGTTATATACAATACAATTTTCTTTTTCTGATCTCGATTTTATGTGTCAGTTGAATATAGAGCAGATTCAATATGTACTTTAAACCTCTATTAATTTTTGTTTGGTTGTTACATGTTCCGGACAGTTTTGCACTTATGTTCGTTCACCTATGGATGTAAAATGCACGTTACCAACATACTCGGTCTCATTTTGGCATATATAATTTGCAATGAAATCAGTAAGGCCACTCAATCTTATCCGATTGTCTTTGCTTACCATTATTTTCAATTTGTGTACATTTATGTATAGATTTAAGATACAAAGCTTAATACCATACCGATTGTGAATAACGATTTTTCTTTCATTAGTACTCTTTCTTCCTTTGGAACTGTAGTGCAACGGAGCAGCAGAACAGTGGTGCTACGGAACTGTGGTGCAACGGTCGAATGGTGTTGTAAGAAAGTGGCTCAGTGATGTTGTGATTCAAAGGTGCAGAAGGACATTGGTGCAGTGAGGCTCAGGTGCACCGGTGCAAGAGGACAGTTGTACAGTTGGGCTGTAGTGCAACGGTGCATCATGCAACGGCTTAGCAGAACTGCGGGTCTATGGTGCATCGATGCAGCAGGAGTGTGGTTGTCTTGGGATGTGGTATTACGGTGCAACAATACAGTGGTGCGATGGGGCGGGCTGCGGTGCAACGGTTCAGCAGGGCGGTGGTGCTTGCGGTGTGGCGGTGTATATAGCTATGGTGCACCAATACAGCAGGGCAGTGGTTTAGTGGGACTGTGATGCAGCAGCATCACTGCGCTTGTGGAGCTGTGGTACAACGGTGCAGCAGGTCAGAGGTGTGTGGGACTGTGTCGAAACAACGGAACAGAATCACAAGGCTGTGTTGCGACTGTGTAGTGCATTGCTCTGTGGTATATTGGAACCGTGTGGTGCATTGATCTGTGGTACAGTGGTACAGTAGAGTTACAGTCAGCGAATTAGTGACCATTGTTGTCGTTTCTTGTGAAGTTATGCCTGTTCCTATAGTTCGTATGGCTTGGCATCGAGTCTTCCCCAGTCTGTAACGCAAGACCTGCCACTTCGATTGAACCTGGATTTAACGACGCTGAACTCTCGTGATGGCCGAAAACTGTTATTCGCATTTTGGTGCCTGTTGAATATTGCAAACTCTGAAGTATTTCTTTATCCCCTCTGTGATATTGCGAAGAAGGTACAATCTTCTCTACCACCATCATTTCTCGTAATCATTCTATTTCCCCCCTTTTGCGTTGTCGCACTCTTTTTATTCACGTGCCGGTCGTACCGACTCTCTTCACTGTTCGGGCCTCCTCCGAACATCATTGCCCTGAGTCTCCTGGAAGAGGCGACGCTAAACTTTTTTCATTTGCTGGATAATTTGATTTGCTATGTTTTAATCTTCGCCGGAAGCCTGAACCTATTTGATCCCTCTACAAGACCCCCAGTGAACTATTTGCAGGGCTGGGAAAAGAGTTTTTTTCAAGGTACTGGAATGCGAATATTGAATCTGAAATATAAACATCGCTAATCCGTCTATATATTTTGTTCATATTTTTGGACTAGAAACTTTATTTGGTAATGTTAGGTCTTATGCCTAATATAGGATACATCTCTTAGCTCATCGGTACCCTCTGCACATCAAAAATTAATCATCGTTGGGAGGAGCCCTTTAGAATCAATTAGACGCATACTTGAAACACACTAAACGCCAAAAGCTCAAAATATTGATGTACAGGACCAACGCTCATAAAAAAATCATACAATTCTCATTTTGCATAACAAAGGCAGTGGAATGAATCCGTAAGCTGTCGAATAGATGTAACTTTTATTAAGCAACAAACCCTTGAAGACAATGTCAGGGCTTCTCATCAGTAGACAAAGCAATAACACGCACAGTGGAGTTTAATTAGAATTGGCTCTTATTGGAGAAAGTCATCTCTGGTTTACATTTCGTAAAAAAGATGTTTTCTCTTCTCCACCATACATTATTATCTCTACGGTGTTGAATATGGATTCAAAAACAAGAAGCAGTTATATTTACCACCTACACCCCGAAAACAGGGATGTGCCTGCTTCCTCTAATTACATTTCCCAAACTAATTTCCACGTGCAATCTTTTGCACTGATATCTGTGGATTGCTAGCCCAACATTCCGCAACTTCCATGAGTAAGCGGCTGTTTGAACGTCATCACTACCAGTGCAATGCATGGGGAACATTCGTCGGTATGTGTGGAATATTGGAGTCCAACACCCTCCCCACCTCCACCCACCTCCCCATCCCCTCAAGAAACGCGAACTTGAATCCGAGCAGGAACAAACGGACCCATGCGGCGGTCTCGTGACGTCAGTTCAATCCTGGCGTGATTTAAAATTTCCTCGAGAGACATTTGGTCATATTTCCTTGAATATTGAAGCAAGGATAATAATATGTAGAAGGCAATCGTTAAATCGGGATTTAAAAACATTTAATTCGTGAGTACTCCTTTCCAGAAAGACTACAAAAAAGAAGTGTGTAATATGATAGTATTTATTTAAAATTATTTGTTGGACAATAAAATATGGAAAAATGTACGAGACCTAGTGAATTAGTGAAGATTTAATCATGCGTGTATTTATCAGGTAACAAATTAGTACCTCAAGTCGCTCCCTTGAGCGGAGGAAACGATGCAGTATAGGGACAGGGGCATATCATCGTATTTTAGTTACCAGAGACCTCTAGTCGCTCCCATGAGCGGAGGATACAATGCAGTAAAGGGACAGAGGCATATTATTGTGTCTCAGTTACCAGAGACCTCTAGTCGCTCCCATGAGCAGAGGATACGATGCAGTAAAGATATAGGGGCAAATTATTGTGTCTCAGTTACCAGAGACCTCTAGTCGCTCCCATGAGCGGAGGACACGATGCAGTAAAGGGACAGGGGCATATCATCGTGTCTTAGTTACCAGAGACCTCAAGTCGCTTCCATGAGCGGAGGATACAGTGCAGTAAAGGGACAGAGGCATATTATTGTGTCTCAGTTATCAGAGACCTCTAGTCGCTCCCATGAGCGGAGGATACGATGCAGTAAAGATATAGGGACATATTATTGTGTCTCAGTTACCAGAGACCTCTAGTCGCTCCCATGAGCGGACGAAACGACGCGGTAAAAGGACAGTGGCATATTATCGTGTCCTAGTTACCAGAGACCTCTAGTCGCTCCCATGAGCGAAAGATACGATGCAGCAAGAAGACAGAGGCATATTACTGTTTCATAGTTACCAGAGACCTCTAGTTGCTCCAATGAGCGGATTGTACGATGCAGTAAAGGAACATGGGCATATTATTGTGTCCTAGTTACCAGAGACCTCTAGTCGCTCCCATGAGCGGAGGATACGATGCAGTAAAGGGGCAGAGGCATATTATTGTGTCTTAGTTAGCAGAGACCTCTAGTCGCTCCCATGAGCGGAAAACATGATGTAGTAAAGAGGCAGGAGCATATTATTGTGTCTTAGGCACCATGAGACCTCTAGTCGCTCCCATGAGCGGAGAATACGATGCAGTATAGGGAGAGGGGCATATTATTGTGTTTTAGTTACCAGAAACCTCTAGTCGCTCCCATGAACGAAGGATACTATGCAGTAAAGCGACAGAGGCATATTTTTGTGTCGTAGTTACCAAAGACCTCTAGTCGCTCCCATGAGCGGAGGATACAATGCAGTAAAGGGATGGGATGATATTAATGTGTCTTAGTTACGAGAGACCTCTAGTCGCTCCCATGATTGGAGGATACGATGCATTAAAGGGACAGTGGCATATTATTATGTCTCAGTTATCAGAGACCTCTAGTCGCTCCCATGAGCGAAGGATACGATGCAGTAAAGGAACAGAGGCATATTATTGTGTCTTAGTTCCCAGAAACCACTAGTCGCTCCCATGGGCGGAGGATACGATATAGTAAAGGGGCAGAGGCATATTATTGTGTCTTAGTTACCAGAGACCTCTAGTCGCTCCCATGAGCGGAGGATACGAAACAGTAAAGAGACCGGAGACAAATATTGTGTCTTAGTTACCAAAGACCTCTAGTCGCTCCCATGAGCGGTGGATACGATACAGTAAAGGGGCAGGAGCCTATTATTGTGTTTTAGTTACCAGAGACCTGTAGTCGCTCCCATGAGCGGAGGATACGATACAGTGAAGGGACAGGAGCATATTATTGTGTCCTAGTTACCAGAGACCACTAGTCGCTCCCATGATTGGGGTATACGATGCAGAAAAGGGGCAGGAGCATATTATTGTGTCTTAGTAACCAGAGACCTCCGGTCGTTCACATGAGCGGAAGATACGATGCAGTAGAGGGACAGAGGCATATTATTGTTTCATAGTTACCAGATACCTCTAGTCTCTTCTATGATCGGGGGATACGATGCAGTAAAGGGACAGAGGTATATTATTGTGTCTCAGTTATCAGAGACCTCTAGTCGCTCCCATGTGCGGAGGATACGATGCAGTAAAGATATAGGGGCATATCATTGTGTCTTAGTTACCATAGACTTCTAGTCGCTCCCATGAGCGGAGGATACGATGCAGTATAGGGACAGGGGCATATCATCGTGTCTCAGTTACCAGAGACCGCTAGTCGCTCCCATGAGCGGAGGATACAATGCAGTAAAGAGACCGAGGCATATTATTGTGTTTTAGTTAGCATGAGACCTCTAGTCGCTCCCATGAGCGAAGGATACAATGCAGTGAATGGACAGAGGCATATTATTGTGTCTTAGTTACCAGAGACCTCTAGTCGCTCACATGAGCGGAGGTTTCGATGCAGTAAAGATGTAGTGGCATATTATAGTGACATAGTTACCATTGACCTCTAGTCGCTCACATGAGCGGAGGATACGATGCAGTGAAGGGACAACGGCATATCATTGAGTCTTAATTACCAGAGACCTCTAGTCGCTCCCATGAGCGGAGGATACGATGCAGTAAATGGACAGAGGCCTATTATGGTGTCATAGTTACCAGAGACCTCTAGTCGCTCACATGAGCGGAGGATACGATGCAGGAAAGGGACAGTGGTACAGTATATTATTGTGTCTTAGTTACCAGAGACCTCTAGTCGCTCCCATGAGCGGAGGACACAAAGCAGTAAATGGACAGAGGCATATTATGGTGTCTCAGTTACCAGAGACCTCTAGTCGCTCCTATGAGCGGAGGTTACGATGCAGGAAAGATGTAGGGGCATATTATTGCGTCTTAGTTACCAGAGACCTCTAGTCGCTCCCATGAGCGGAGGATACAATGCAGTAGAGATGTAGGGGCATATTATTGTGTCTTAGTTATCAGATACCTCTAGTCGCTCCCATGAGCGGAGGATACGATGCAGTCAAGGAACAGAGGCATATTATTGTGTCATAGTTCGCAAAAACTAATATTCGCTCCGATGAGCGGAGGATACGATACAGTGAAGGGACAGAGGCATATTTCTTTGTCATAGTAACCTGGGACCTCTAGTCGCTCTAATGAGCGGAGGATACGATGAAGTAAAGAAACAGAGGCATATTACTCTGTCTTAGTTAACAGAGACCTCTAGTCGCTCCAATGAGCGGAGGATATGATGCAGTAGATGGACAGAGGCATATTATAGTGTCTTAGTTACCAAAGACCTCTAGTCGCTCACATGAGCGGAGGATACGATACAGTAAAGGGACAGAGGCATACTATTGTGTCTGAGTTACCAGAGACCTCTAATCCCTCCCATGAGCGGAGGATACGACGAATTTAAGGGACAGGGGCATATTATTATGTCTTAGTTACCATGAGACCTCAAGTTGCTCCCATGAGCGGAGGATACGATGCAGTAAAGGGACTGAAGCATATTATTGTGTCTTAGTAACCAGAGACCTCTAGTCGTTTCCATGAGCGGAGGATACGATGCAGTATATGAATAGGGGGATATTATTGTGTTTTCGTAACCAGAGACCTCTGGTCGCTCCCATGAACGGAGGACACGAAGCAGTAAAGGGACATGGGCATATTATGGTGTCTTAGTTACCAGAGACCTCTAGTTGCTCCCATGAGCGGAGGAAACGATGCAGGAAAGGGACAGAGGCATATTATTGTGGTTTAGTTACCATGAGACCACTAATCGCTCCCTTGAGCGGAGGATACTATGCAGTATAGGGACAGGGGCATATCATCGTGTCTTAGTTACCAGAGACCTCTAGTCGCTCCCATGAGAGGAGCATACAATGCAGTAAAGGGAGAGAGGCATATTATTGTGTCTCAGTTACCAGATACCTCTAGTCGCTCCCATGAGCGGAAGATACGATGCAGTAAAGATATAGGGGCATATTATTGTGTTTTAGTTACCAGAGACTTCTAGTCGCTCCCACGAGCGGAGGATACGATGCAGTATAGGGACAGGGGCATATCATCGTGTCCTAGTTACCAAAGACCTCTAGTCGCTCCCATGAGCGGAGGATACAATGCAGTAGAGGGACCGAGGCATATTATTGTGTTTTAGTTACCCTGAGACCTCTAGTCGCTCCCATAAGCGGAGGATACGATGCAGTGGAGGGACATAGGCATATTATTGTGTCTTAGTTGCCAGAGACCTCTAGTCGCTCCCATGAGCGGAGGATTCGATGCAGTGAAGATGTAGTGGCATATTATTGTGACATAGTTAGCATTGACCTCTAGTCGCTCCCATGAGCGGAGGATACGATACAGTAAATGAACAGAGGCATATTATGGTGTTGTAGTTACCAGAGACCTCTAGTCGCTCCCATGAGCGGAGGATACAATTCAGTAAAGATGTAGGGGCATATTATTGTGTCTTAGTTACCAGAGACCTCTAGTCGCTCCCATGGGCGGAGGATACGATGCAGTAAAGATGTAGGGGCATATTATTGTGTCTTAGTTACCAGAGACTTCTAGTCGCTCCCACGAGCGGAGGATACAATGCAATAAAAGGACCGAGGCATATTATTGTGTTTTAGTTATCATGAGACCTCTAGTCGCTCTCATGAGCGGAGGATACGATGCAGTGAAGGGACAGAGGCATATTATTGTGTCTTAGTTGCCAGAGACCTCTAGTCGCTCCCATGAGCGGAGAATACGATGCAGTAAAAGGACAGGGGAATATTATTGTGTCTTAGTTACCAGAAACCGCTAGTCGCTTCCATGAGCGGAGGATACGATACAGTAAATGGACAGAGGCCTATTAAGGTGTCTTAGTTACCAGAGACCTCTAGTCGATCCCATGAGCGGAGGACCCAATGCAGTAAAGGGACAGAGGCATATTATTGTGTCTCAGTTACCAGAGACCTCTAGTCGCTCCCATGAGCATAGGATACGTTGCAGTAAAGATATAGGGGCATATTATTGTGTCTCAGTTACCAGAGACCTCTAGTCGCTCCCATGAGCGGAGGATACGATGCAGTAAAGGGACAGAGGCATATTATCGTGTCCTAGTTACCTGAGACCTCTAGTCGCTCCCATGAGCGGAGGATACAATGCAGTAAAGGGACAGAGGCATATTATTGTGTCTCAGTTACCAAAGACCTCTAGTCGCTCCCATGAGCGGAGGATACGATGCAGTAAAGATATAGGGGCATATTATTGTGTCGCAGTTACCAGAGACCTCTAGTCGCTCCCATGAGCGGACGAAACAATGCGGTAAAAGGACAGGGGCATATCATCGTGTCCTAGTTACCAGAGACCTCTAGTCGCTCCAATGAGCGAAAGATACGATGACGCAAGAAGACAGAGGCATATTACTGTTTTATAGGTACCAGAGACCTCTAGTTGCTCCCATGAGCGGATTGCACGATGCAGTAAAGGAACAGGGGCATATTATTGTGTCCAAGTTACCAGAGACCTCTAGTCGCTCCCATGAGCGGAGGATACGATGAGGTAAAGGGGCAGAGGCGTATTACTGTTTCTTAGTTAGCAGAGACCTCTAGTCGCTCCCATGAGCGGAAAATATGCTGTAGTAAAGAAGCAGGAGCATATTATTGTGTCTTAGGCACCATGAGACCTCTAGTCGCTCCCATGATCGGAGAATACGATGCAGTATAGGGAGAGGGGCATATTATTGTGTTTTAGTTACCAGAAACCTCTAGTCGCTCCCATGAGCGGAGGATACGATGCAGTAAAGCGACCGAGGCATATTTTTGTGTCTTAGATACCAAAGACCTCTAGTTGCTCCCATGAGCGGAGGATACGATGCAGTAAAGGGATGGGGTGATATTAATGTGTCTTAGTTCACAGAAACCACTAGTCTCTCCCATGGGCGGAGGATACGATGCAGTAAAGGGACAGAGGCATATTTTTGTGTTATAGTTACCAGAGAGCTCTAGTCGCTCCCATGAGCGGAGGATACGATGCAGTAAAGGGATAAGATGATATTAATGTGTCTTATTTACAAGAGACCTCTAGTCGCTCCCATAAGCGGAGGATACAATGCAGTTATGGGACAGAGGCATACTATTGTTTTTTAGTTACATGAGACCTCTAGTAGCTCCCATGAGCGGAGGATACGATGCAGTAAAGGGACAGTGGCATATTAGTGTGTCTTAGTTACCAGAGACCTCTAGTCGTTCCCATGAGCGGAGGATACGAAACAGTAAAGGGACGGGAGACAAAATTGTGTCTTAGTTACCAAAGACCTCTAGTCGCTCTCATGAGCGGAGGATACGATACAGTAAAGGGCAGGAGCCTATTATTGTGTTTTAGTTACCAGAGACCTGTAGTCGCTCCCATGAGCGGAGGATACGAAACAGTAAAGGGACAGGAGCATATTATTGTGTCCTAGTTACCAAAGACCTCTAGTCGCTCCCATGATTGGGTTATACGATGCAGTAAAGGGACAGAAGCATATTATTGTGTCTTAGTAACCAGAGACCTCTAGTCGTTCCCATGGGCAGAGGATACGATGCAGTAGAGGGACAGAGGCATATTATTGTTTTATAGTTAGCAGAGACCTCTAGTCTCTTCCATGAGGGGGGTATACGATGCAGTAAAGGGACAGAGGTATATTATTGTGTTTCAGATACCAGAGACCTCTAGTCGTTCCCATGTGCGGAGAATACGATGCAGTAAAGATATAGGGGCATATTATTGTTTCTTAGTTACCAGAGACTTCTAGTCGCTCCCATGAGCGGAGGATACGATGCAGTATAGGGACAGGGGGCATGTCATCGTGTCTTAGTTACCAGAGACCTCTAGTCGCTCCCATGAGCAGAGGATACAATGCAGTAAAGGGACCGAGGTATATTATTGTGTTTTAGTTACCATGAGACCTCTAGTAGCTCCCATGAGCGAAGGATACGATGCAGTGAAGGGACAGAGGCATATTATTGTGTCTTAGTTACCAGAGACCTCGAGTCGCTATCATGAGCGGAGGATTCGATGCAGTGAAGATGTAGTGGCATATTATTGTGACATAGTTACCATTGACCTCCAGTCGCTCCCATGAGCGGAAGATACGATGCAGTAAAGGGACAGGGGCATATCATTGAGTCTTAGTTACCAGAGACCTCTTACGCTCCCATGAGCGGAGGATACGATGCAGTAAAGGGACAGAGGTATATTATTGTGTCATAGTTACCAGAGACCTCTAGTCGCTCCCATGAGCGGAGGACACAAAGCAGTAAATGAACAGAGGCATATTATGGTGTCTCAGTTACCGAAGACCTCTAGTCGCTCTTATGAGCGGAGGTTACGATGCAGTAAAGATGTAGGGACATATTATTACGTCTTAATTACCAGAGACCTCTAGTCGCTCCCATGAGCGGAGGATACGATG
>SDVV010045633.1:0-10049 GCA_016164225.1 Gammarus roeselii
GAGTAACCAAGGTGAAAGCATAACCAGGAAGGGGTAGAGAAGGAGAGATAGTGAAGAGTGAAGAGTAGAAGGGTCCGAAAGGAAATTGGGTGTTCACCTCCCCGGTTGGATCGTGACCCCGTGCGACCCGTGAACCAGTAGCTTTAGGGGGGGTCTTATCACACAAACCTCACCAAAATGTCCACGAAAAAACGGATGAGGAGAATGGTTTAGAGCAAAGAGGCTTTTTAGAGCGCTGGAGCCAGCGTCCTTCTGGTGGCGAAAGTCAAACTCGCAAACAGTTCTGCATCAAGTTATAGACGTTTATTTTCATCGTAGACTTAGGTTTATAACGACGTAAAGTCAATGTCCTGTTCGCGGGCCATGAGGTCCCCAGCGCTCCTCGGGATGCAGTAAGGAGGATCAACACCCTACCTTCCCTGCTCCAGAACCTCAAGGATTTGCAACATCCTTAAGGCGCCGGGGGCTACGTACCCCAACACTTGCTGAGGAGGAAGGTAACGAAAAGGTGGATAACGGGAATTCTATGCACGAGATGTACTCAGTGTAGGGAATCTCACGCAAGGGAACATCGAGAATGAAAATAGGAAGGAGGAATAGAAGGAAAAAGATGCAAGAACGAAAGATCGCTACTCGACTGTCATGAGCCACCCGAAAATAAAATAGTTAGGACTGGTGTGTGTGCCTGTGTGAGTAAAGACTATTGGGATAGTTGTTATGAGAGAGCTTTAGATAAGTCAAAGGAAATGAAACATAAGAGAAGTGATAGTGAAAACGAAGATGGGAGTTCAAAGGGAAATAAGGGTGTGAACCCTTTCTAGTTGTGCCATGACCACGTGCGGCCCGTGAACCTAACAGATGCCTAAGGAGGGAAGGGGGGAGGAGAGTTGGTAGGATAAGCTTCCACCAGAAAAAAATCCACTAACAGCTGACTTAAATCTCTAAGTAATAAAATCATCCACTGAAATATATGGTAATTGATAACCACTGAACATCGATCAAAATTTTTCCTATATTAAAAAATAAAACAAAATATTGGTAACAACGGTTTACATTCGCGTTTGTTCACATACGGTTTATTTACTGGTTCATCACTGGTCTATGGCTATTAGGCAGAACAGGTTCGTATACGCCCTGTGCTAAACAGCTACTGCAAGAGACAGTCATGTTCATGTGAATAGAGTGTCATGTTCTAGTGTTTGGTATCAAGAGAGGCGTTTGTTCACATACTGATTATTAAGCGAGGAAGCACAGTTTCACTGAACGTTTCACTGACAAGAGGAAAAACGTTTCACTGACAAAAGAAGGTGAAGTGGAGTGAGAAAGACCTGAAGGGGGGCAGGACTGATATACAGTTCTGTGTATACATCCTGTGCTCAGCACCTACTCCTGCTTTTATTTTATACTGTTTTGAGTGCTGAAACTTCTTTTATTGTGCTAGAACTTACTTTATTGTGCTGAAACTTTTTAATGTGGAGTTTTATGGTAAATAAATTAAATTGGAAAATAAGTTATACGTTCGTATACGCCCTGTGCTGAACAGCTACTGATTGTGTTGGAATTCCCGTTTGTTCACATACTGATTATCAACAGATTCAACTTGAAAAGAGATCTGGAAAGAACGGACTTGATAGGCCTCAGTATTTGCAGGAACTGGTTGAAGAATTCCACAAACTTCAAGATATTAGACCACGATGCCAAAGGCTGTAAGTGTTAGAGACAAGGTGAGGGTGAGAGACAGAAAAGATCTCATGATGTACGAGTGTATTGTGGTTGACGTGAGCGAAGAAGAAGATCAGTGCAAAATTTGCTACAAGGGATGGAAGAGCTATCACGACGACTGGATCTTGATGGACAGCTCTCGCATCCAGTATGATGATTAGATTAGATTAGAGTAAAGACGCTTTCTAGCGCGCTGGAGTCATCGTCCTTCTGGCGCCGAATGTCAAACCAGCAAACAGTGCTGCATCAAGTTAGCCTTTGTTTTTCTTCTTTTTCAATGTTCGAGTTAAGGTTTACTACTGCGCGAAGGCAAAGTCCTTTACTCTGCGAACGTCTATGGTATGTACGGGTGTCACAGGAGGTACAGGAACTCCTAAGGTGCTGAGGCCATATGGTCCTAGCACTCCCCGGATGGCAGTAAGGAGGAATAACACACAACCAACCCTGCTTCAGAGCCCCAAGGATCCGCAGTAGTCCTTAAGGTGCGGGCTACGCGCTCCAACACCTGCTAAGGGGAAAGATGAAGAAGAGACAGAAAACGGGGATCCCATGCATGAGATCTGCACTAGGTGTGGAGAATTTCACGCATGAGAACAGCAAGAATGGAGATAAGAAGAAAGAATAGTCGTAGAAAAAGGTTGCATGAAAGAAAGAGCGCAACTTGGCTGTTATTTGCCACCCGAAAGGAGAATAGGTAGAACCAGTGTGTGCATGTTCGAGTGTGTGTGTCTGTGTGTGCGTGCATGTGTATGTGTGTGAGTTTGTGTGCAGCGACTATTATGAGAGTTGTTAAGAAGGGGTCTAAGACAATTTTAAGGAAATTTGAACTAAACATAAGATGCAAAAGAGGTAAATAAAAACTCAAGCAAATCAGGATGGGGGAGAAAAGGAAAGATAGTAAAGGGTGAAGAAGAGGGGAGTATGAAGGAAAATAAGGGTGTTCAACCCCCCGGTTGGGCCGTGACTCCGTGTGGCCCGTGAACCTAACAGATACCTAGGGAGGTCCATTATGATGAAGAAACTGAGTGTCAGATGCTGGCCAGTTGGAACACGAGTCTGTTGGCTCAGTGAAATCTTTTGTGGCATCGCTGGAGGCCTACGGTTGTGGCAGCATCTCGGCGGCGGAAGTTCATCGAAGGACTAGCGTCGGCAGAGGCTTCCCGCCTACACCTTTGAAGTCCCAAAAACATGAGGCAGCAGTGGCCTGCAACTCTGGGGGCTTGACTGGGAGGGGTGGGCTGGCTGCGGGCGAGGACTCAACGGTTCATGGGCTGCCTGGCGGGGATGTGCACTGTTCTTTCTGTGATGCCGTTCTTTAGGGTGGCTTTGTTTCTTGTTTGGTCTGCCTCGGGAAATTTTACGCTGGTGTCTTGTCTTGGGGTAGAGGAGTATGTTGTTAGTTGTCTTTTGAAGGATACTGGCGGTGCTGTGCAGTATTTTTGTTGCAGGTGTAGATGTTCTGGAAGAACCAGTTCTTCTTGTGTTCCTGGCAAGGAGACTGGACTTGTGTCAGCTTTCAATCAGTTGTTGGTTGCTGTTGGCTCCCTTACCAAAAGAGTTGATGAGATGTCAAGGAGAATTGAGTCGGCATCTGGCGGTCATTCTGCCAGCAAGCTACTTGATAAGTCCTTGGCCTACAAAGCTACAGCTTCTAGGGAGATGATTCGTGCAGAATTGAGAGAGTTGCGCGAACAGGAACGCCGTCAAGACTCGATTGTTCTCAGAGGTTTCTAGACTGGCAGTGCTGAGGGTGTGAAGGGGAAATTTGCCAAAGTTTGCTTGGCCCTGGAAATCGGAGAAGTTGAGCTCAGTGGACTTGTGAGGATCGGCGAAACCAGCTTGTTTAGAGCTAAAGTTCTGGATTGTGATCGAAGGAGGATGCTGCTAGGTGGTGCCAAGAATTTAGGCCTCTTGTATGAGTTCGAGTCTGTTTCCATACAGAGGGACTTGACCTACAGACAGTGACAGGAGATTATTGCGAGAAGGGCTGCTGTTGGCGGTGGGGCGATGGCTGCAAACCGGGGTGCAGCTGGGCGTGGAGGCGGTGGCGCAGCTGGTGGTCGTGCTGGGGGCTTCGGTGTTTGTGCTGATGACTGCAATAATGGTGCTGGTGGCGGCGGGGACGGTTCTGGTATCCGCGGGGGTGGTTCTGGAGTCCGCGGAGACGGTTTCGGTGTCCGCGGAGGTGGTTCTGGTGTCCTCGGGAGTGGTTCTGGTGGTCGTGGTGGCCGCGGTTACGGTTTAGATGGCCGCGGTGGCGGCTCTGGTGGCCGCGGTTTACAAGTGTTTACAAGTGTAGGAAGACAGCAACAGGTCTATTGGCCCAAACTAGGTTGCCTTTTGATAGAAAGAGGGTTAGTTCTGGAGTAGAACGTCTAAGAGGTATATTGACCCAAACAAGGTTGCCTCTTGATATAAAGAAGATTAGTTGTGAAGTAGAACGTCTAAGAGAGCTTCATGTGCCATTTCTGTTTTGTTTTTAACAACAGGAAAGGGAAAGGTTAAGCTATTTATCAGCAATTTATGTAGAACTTATCAAGCCGCGACTTAAACGTTTCGATTGTATTGCTGTTTACAATCTCCGCTGGTAGTTCGTTCCATTCTTCGACAACTCTATACGTGAAGAAATTGCACGTGATGTCGAGTGAGAAACGTTTCCAAACAATTTTGTATCCATTGTTCCTAGTCACTCCATTTGTATCTACAATGAAAAGGCTTGCTCGGTCGACGTTCTCCTTACCCTTCATAATCTTCCACACTTTTATCATGTCGGTGGCGGCTCTGGTGGCCGCGGTGGCGTTCCCATTGAGGAAGCTGTTGTTTGCTGCGGCGGTGCTGCGGGTGGCCGCGGAGATGGTGCTGCGGGTGGCCGCGGAGATGGTGCTGCGGGTGTTGGGTCCATCAATTGTTGAGGGTCTCTGCAGTCGTCCATCTCCTAGTTTTCATTGCTGACGATTGGCCAGGCTAATGTCAATAGACTTACAAACAAAATAGATTATATAAAAAAATTTATTTTAGAAAATAGGCTCGAGGTGTTTGTGGTTGCTGAGACTTGGCTTGTAAGCTCGGTTCGCTCTTTTTTAGCTGAGGTTCCTGGGTTTTCTGCTGTAAGAGGAGATTCGCATACTGGAGTGAAAAAACACGGTGTTTGTATATATTTGAAAAAAAAAAACACTGAGGTACGAGGAGGGTAATCTGGACTTGCCAAATGTAGCAGCAGTCTTTCTGGTTCAATTTGATTTGTGGATTTTGGCAGTTTATAGACCTTCATCATATGGTGATTAGAAAAATCTTGATCTGATAAGTGTGATTAGTGACTTCTGTGTTGGTCGTGTTGGGGGATTTCAACCTGCCCTCGGTGAAGTGGTCGGATGAGTTGATGCAGGTAGAGAATGTTGACTTGACGGATCAACTGTTTTTGGATTGCTTTGCATCTTGTGGCTTGCATCAAAGGGTGAGGGAGCAGACTTTTCTCTTGTCCGCAACATTCTGGATTTATTTTTTACAAGCGAGCCAGATCGTGTTGGGGATGTTGTTGCTTTGACTCCTTTTCCGAGGTGAACTCACTCGCCTGTTATCTGTGATTATTTGTTTGAGAATGTATTGGAGCCTGATGGGGCAAAACACCAAGCTCGGAAGTATTCTTGGCACAAGGGGAAACTAAGGCGCTATTTCCGAAGCATTATCCAGAATTGATTGGCCTCTTGAATTTGTTTACCTGGGTGTTTGTGAGGCATATAGTGTGTTCCTCACTTGACTGAGGAGTCTGATAGACTTACATGTGCTTCTTGCTGGAGCTCGCCAAGGGTTCCATGGTCTGTGAGGCCTCCCCCACGGGTTGAAGGAGAGGAGAGCAAATGCGTGGGATGAGTACAAGATTCCAAGGAGGAGATTTGGCAGAAATGATCAAAATACTTTGGAGTCACTAGCTATCTTTCTTAATCTCAACAGTCAGTTTCAAAATCATTCTTTGTGCAGCCGATCTCAGTGCGAGGAATACCTTATGTAACGGTATAGTGACTACCCAAAGCTGTTCCATGCTTATATATGATGGAAAAAGAAAGGTCGTCTTGGGGTTGGACCACTTCGTAATGCAGGTGGACGGATTGCTGGTTCACGATCCACTGGAGATAGCTGAGCTCCTGTCATCTGCCTCCTCTGACGTGTACAGAGAGGATGTTCCTCTCAATCCTGCTCCTTTCCAGTTATTTGATGGCGAAATGAGCAAGTTTGCCATAACGTCTCGGGATGTCCATTTCGTTTTGGCGGGGCTCAATGTTAGGTCAGCAATGGGCATGGATGGAGTCCACCCAAAGTTGCTGAAGGAGTGTGCTGTGCAATTGACACAGCCTCTCTTTATAATCTTTCCCCTTTTTCTGCAGAGTAGAGTGCTCCCTGATGCATGGAAGAGTTCATTGGTGATTCCAATTTTTCAAAGTGAATCTAGCTATGATCCCCTCAAGTATCGTCCAGTTAGCCTTACTTCCGTTTGCTGCAAATCGATGGAGGGGATTGTTGCTGCTGAGCTGGTGGACTATTTCTTCCACACAGTTTGGATTTAGGAAGACTAAATCAACTGAGGATCAGATGTTGCTGGTCTATTTGGATGTAGTTAAGTCTGTTGATGCTGGTTTGGTAGTGGATATGGCCATGCTTGATTCTCCAAAGGCATTTGATGTTGTTTCCCATCCCATTTTGTTTCTGAAGTTGCAGGCACTTGGAGTTTCTGAGGTTGTGTTGAGGTTGATTGTTAGTTTTCTTCATTCTCGAATTATGTATGTTTGCATTAATGGAGTGAATAGTGAGCCGATGGATGTTCTGAGTGGGGTTCCACAGGGTTCAGTCTTGGGTCGGATTGCCTTGCATCTAAATTTGGCGCATTTGCTGATGATTACACCATTTATGTCTTTCCAACATAATGATGTTGTTGGTGGTAGTGTATCTGCTCTACAGGGAGACCTTGATAAAGTATTCCAGACTGCATCTTCATGGAATTTGTCATTAAACCCCAGCAAGTGTGTTGTTTCACGTTTCAGAAGGTGTTTTGCTGGTTAGATTGGTCCCGGTGCAGAGGCTGTTTACACTCTTGGGGGTGCTCGTTTGGAGTTCGTCCAAGTTCATCGCGATTTAAGAGTTCATGCGGATGTTGGTCTCAAGTTTCATGGCCATGTCAGAGAAGTTGTGAGGCGAGCTGCTGGTCTTTGTAGTGATTTGCTTAGGGCGATATTTAATAAAAGCTCAAATTTTATAGCCACACTCTTTGTGGCACATGTCAGGTCCATTCTTGATTACTGCTCCTGTGTGTGGAATCTTGGTTATGTCCAGGATGTGAAGTTGCTTGAGTCTGTACAGATGAGGTGGACCAAACAAGTGCATGGTCTGTCTGAGATGTCCTACCATGACAGGCTGATGGCTCTCAATTTGTTCTCAATCAAGGGCAGGTTACTGAGAAGTGACCTCAAAGTATTGGAGAATTCTGTGTTGTGACACGGAGGGTTTTGATTTGTTCATTCTGTTCCAAAGGTTGCTGGATGGTAGGACGTATAGACATCAGCACAAACTCTTGATGCCTCGCTGCTCTGTAGATGTGGCAAGGAGGCTTTTTAATGTTCGATGCATTAGGATATGGAATGAGCTGCCTGCTGGTGTTGTTGAGTCTGCTACCATTTTTGCTTTCAAGGCAGGGTTGGCTGAGTTTATGGGGAATAGGTTGATCGAGTGCTAGGGTCTAGCGTTCCCAGTCGTGTTGGCGAGTCTGTGGTGTGATTCGTCCTATTTCTTGTTTCTGTTTTTAATTTATATGCATAAGTGTATATGTATTTGCTTTCATGGGTTTCTGCGGGGTTGTAGTTGTGCTTTGAATTTTCATGCGAGTGGTTTTGGGTTTGTTCTCTGGAAGCCAATGGTGCGCATCCCTTCCAGCATCTTTCCGTTGTTATTCAGCGGAGTCTTCGTAAGCGCTGGCGTGCATGGCTGTGCTGGCCTCTCCTGGTTCGGTGCATCTGACGACTGGGTATGCCGAGCCCTTGGGGTGGGGGCTGCAAAGGTAAGAATCATAGGTAAAAATGGACGAGATGGAAGTTCAACAAACACGTGGGCTCAAAATAACACCCCTGACGAACATGATGGCCATTATGATGAATATTAACTGACCTGTTTGACACACATCTTCCATATGTACTTGGCAGCATCGGGTTCATCAAAAGTGAACTGGAATGTTCTCTCACTTTTTGGACATTCAATACCAAAAGCACGTTTCAAGTTGACCAGGTTGCTGATGTCATTCCATCTAGAAGGAGAGGGTTCATGAACAAATGTAATGAGCACTAAATATGGGTAGGTAGATATATAAACAACTCGTAAAATAACTTGATGATGAATGAAAATGAAAGCAGCATGCAATACAAGGAACAGCAGCTACCAGTAATACAGATAAAGACTGACAAGTTCACAAATCATGCATTGAGGAAAAATATACCTATAGCTATGAAAACACCAATAGCTACCTGTACTAACATACAGACTGACAATTCATACTTCCAGAGCTTCAAATTTATGTTTGAGTTTCAATAGACAATGTTTATTTGTGTAGTGAAGATAAGAAAACATAAAATATAATACCTTATCATTCAAACGCTACACGATTGTTCTTACAAGCCATACTCCACCTACAGACCAGCTGCCCGCAAGAAGGCCTACATAAGTCAAGTGGACCAACTTCATCAAGATGCATTGCCAGCAGTGGCGGCGTCTAGGGCTCCGGGCCTAGCGAAAGTCTCTCAACCCATCCTGCGGTGCTGACGTGGATGCAGCTTGTGCGCTGCCCAGACCTAAGGCCCACCGATACTCTCAAAACACCAGAGCAACAACATATACAATGCACATCAATGTTTGACGGACAAGTGAACCACCCCATCATTTCTCTCCTACAAATCCTCCCTGCACGGCATTTACGGGTGCATTGCGGTGTGACTGTGACATAATCGAGCTGCAAGTAACAAAGTTCTGGTGTCCACAGTTGCAATTATAACACACAGGTGATCATTTGTTAACTACCACACAACCCACACATTTATTTCAGATGGCAGCAATAATACTCTACCCCACCACTAAGCCTGTCACTCCTTGCTCTCCTCCCACCAGAACCACCTCCGCGGACACCGAAACCGTCTCCGCGGACTCCAGAACCACCCCCGCGGATACCAGAACCGTCCCCGCCGCCACCAGCACCATCGGTGGGTATCGAGGATTTCGAGCGGTGCGCCGGCGCAGTTTCCACCGCCAAAGGTAGAAATCGAGGCTAAGCAACAACGGCAACCAACAGACCAGCGCCCTCTGATGAAAGGCCCCAGTGCCACAAACCTGAGCGTGGTTACAGGATGCCCCGAGGCCGGCCGTACCGTCACCCCAACCAAAGACGCGCCGAGGTATACTTCGCTGCCCCGCTCGTCTCGCGCCATGAACGTCTCTTGGCCGTACCTGGTGGGGATAATGTGAGAAATCAGACTACTTGCAAATATGCTCAGTGAACACTTTTACCGTAAATAATAACTAGTGCTGGTGAGCATTCCAGTCACTCTAATCTAATTTTGTGCTGGTGTAACAACCTGGTCAATTTAAAGCACACAATGGATGGCTCGTCAGCGCCACTGAGTGGCAGCTATTATTTTACCAGTGGTTGTAAGTGACCAATTGATGGTTTGCAGGACCGACCAACAGTGTCCATGCATGATTGTGTCATCGATGTTTGATCTTGACCCGCCGCTATAAGATTTTGAGCATTTACCACTATAAACATTTATATTTTGCCACGAATGTATGGTTTTGCACGGCTGATGATTGGTTTCACCTGTCAGTGTATGGTTTACTCTGCCAATGCATGGTTTGCACAGCCAATGTACAGTTAGCCCAGGATATGTATTGATTGCACAGCCCATGAACAATTTTATACAGTTCATTGAATTTTCTTGGATTTCAAATGCATGCCTTTGGATATTTAACAAGTGGTTGGTCTTGGGCTGTTGCCTCATAGCTATGAATGATATTTACAGCCACATAATTAAACAAAAAAATTGGAATATAGCAATGAAGTCACAACATTATACAAGATCTCAGGTGAGTAAGGCTTTGCTTTGAAACTATTGGGGATTACCCAATATTATTTCTTCCCTGCCCATACCTAACCATAGCCTCAGATTTATTATTCAAACATTTATTATACAGGAACAAAAAACATTAGTACAAAATAATACTGGTGAGAAGATACCAACGAGTTTTTTGATGAGAAGTATCAGCATTTTTAAAATTTATATTTATATATATATATA
>SDVV010045634.1:0-10049 GCA_016164225.1 Gammarus roeselii
TATATGCATACTGTTAGAATATGATTTTTTCGCTGTAATACGACAACAATGAGTACGACAACATAAGAGTACGACAACTGAGATCAATCATCAATGAATGCAAAATGGATTGACATACACTGCCATATGCATTAATCTCTTGGCAACCTAACCAACTTAACCAATAATTAGTTATTTTCATTCAAGTATGACCGCCCTACGGGGGAGTCTGCATTAACTTCGCGTTGGGACTCCGGTGAAACATTGAAGCAAATAATAAATAAATAATCAAGTTTGATGGTTATGTATGATATTTAGTCATTATTTGGTGCAAGGTACATATTAAATCACTCCACATGGTTCTAAACTACGTATTTTTTTATTATCACACACCATGTACGCACATACACACATTTAGACGTATATACAGGGTTCGGGCCGGCATAATTCAGGCGTATACAAGGGGCAGGTGCGGACACATGCCGGCATGTGCCGGCATAATGCAGGCGTATACAGAGGGTTGGTGCGGCACATGCCGGCGCATAACTCAGGCTTATACATGGGGGACCTGCCGGCATATACAGGGTTCGATGCCGGCTCAATGAAGAGACATACACACATTTGTATGCATATACAGGGTCGGTTAACATCTGTATCATTATACCTCTGATCTGTTTTTTTTTCATTTATGCAAAGTCCCCTGCTTTTGTTACAATATATTTAATGTGCATCATCTTCACGTCATCTTAGGTTTAAGGAACTAATCATCCTAACCTAACCCATTCTTTTCTAACCAAGAATTATGTATCGTCGATCGAGATTTCCTGCTTACGTATGATTTTTTTAGTGTTCAAGGATTTATGCATCACAAATATCTCCACTTGACTCTACATTTTGATCTATCCCTTGCAGTTTTGACACACACTTCCATTTTTGATTTAGCAAATTTCTTCAATTTTTCATATGTGAATTACATAGTTTGTTTGATTGTTCCAGCTATTTTCATATGATTTTTTTCACGCAATTTTACATCAATTTCACTTATGTTATTCACACCCATCAAAAACCTACCAAACTTAACCTAACCTAACCTTATGTATGGTATTCAGTCATTAATGTTCACATATGGAGCCCTCCACACGACTCTGAGTACCACTTTAACATATATGTTATTTATTTCGTTGTCACTCACGACCCATATTAGTTAGCAGAGAGGCCCCATTTTCAAACTTAGATGGATTGAATGTTACAAGTAATTAATATTTGTTTTCAGCTTCAAACAATCGGAAACATGGTCTCGCACTATGTTTTTCTTATATTACTTCAAGATTTTTACTTGGCTCTACATCCTTTGCCAACTTGCATCTCTGATTTGCCTTTTCTTTCCTATAATTTTCATATTCATGACGATGACTTTTTTTCAGATGTCGCCACACATAACAGGTGGATTTACATTTATTCAATTTTATTTATATTTTTGTGCAGATTACAGACCCCGTTATCCCATCACTGTCGAACAAACTATGTCTCAAGCTATACCCCATCCTTCCACGACAGATCCACAAACTTGTCTGAGCAAGATCTGATCAGACTCTGATTTATATCCTACCAATCTGTATCACATCTAGATCATTCACCCCCCAAGATAGGTTTATGGCAATGCTTAAAATCGTGATGAGCGACATTTTGAGCTTCGTTACATACCTTTAAGCATATTCTGCTACCAATTTCGACAATTCGATGGTACCTTCGACTAACTGGCTTGATGCATTTTATTGCAAGTCACTGCTTAACCTTTGAGTTTAGGATAATATAAACATTTAATAAAGATTTCCATGTTATATCATTATTTTGTATTGGCATTATTTACAGACCTTGCTGGCATCATCAATACCATCTACCTTTTTTTTGAAACAATGGTTTGTACATCCAATCATACCCACCATCACTATATTTCAGTTTCCTCTCGAAATCCTTCATTTACTTCAGCTTATCTTTGATGCGAATACCGAAGGCTGTTCCGTTCCCGTGAGTCCACAAATGTATGGCTTCTTCTTCTTGAACTTTTAATTATTCGAAACTTTTCAAAGTCATTGAGAAATTGTTGCATACGATCCAGATTTTGTTTTGTTCATATGTACATGTTGTTTTCCACTACCGCAGCTTTATTACAGTCATGATGATGATTTTCCACTTGGACCATACCAATTTCGAGTTTTGCTTTTTTATTTCCCTTGAACTTTGTTACATACGACTATAACGCGTCGACATTAGTTACTCAAAGCGGACTTCCTTTTTCCTTTATCCATACATGAATGTTATCTCCCAGTCTTTCGATTCTTGTTTAACCCATTCTGAGATAACTGTTATTTTCAACATTACTCAATATTTGTTCAATCCGACTCACCTCATCTTCGGAGATTTCTTCTTCCAAGATACGTAAACTAATTTTAGCCACGTGAACATTCATTGTTGTCTATTTGAAGACGTGCTGTCCTGCTCCACTTACACTCAACGCGACTGATTTGAATCACGGTATGCAGCTAGCTTATATAAGTTGATTACATGTTATTTTTTGCTTAACAATAGGCCTAATATTACTCGCCTAGGTCATCAACTGATAATGTATGTATGTGTGTGTATAGGGCTGTGTACGTATGTGCATGTGTATGTTCTAGCGTATGTAAGTGTTACAAGAGTTAAAAAAATGTATAACCCATATTTAAAATTCAAAATTTCATTAAAATTTCACATTTTCGAGTAGAAACTCCTTACTTAAGTAGCTAAATTATAACTTCACTAGTCTGACTTGGCTCCGTTGACCCTCGAAAATGTGAAATTTTATTGAAATTTTGAATTTAAAATTTTTGTTATACACTATTTTAACTCTTGTAACACGTACATACGCTTGAACATACACGTGCACATACGTACACAACCCTATACACATACATACATAAGTTGATGACCTAAGCGAGCAATGTTAGGCCTATTGTTTTGCGAAAAACAACATGTAATCAAATTATAATAGCTCACTGCATACAGTGATTGGAATCAGTGTCACGTTGAGTGTAAGTGGAGCAAGACGGCACGTCTTCAAATAGACAACAATGAATGTTCACGCGGCAAAAAATAGTTTACGTGTCTTGGAAGAAGAAATCTCCGAAGATGATGAGTCGGATTGATCAAATATTGGCTAGTGTTGAAAACACCAGTTATCTCAGAATGGGTATAACAAGAATCAAAAGAGTGGGAGATAACATTTATGTATGGATGAAGAAAAAATGAAATAGGCTCTGGGTAACTTATGTCGACGCGTTACAGTCGTATGTAACAAAGTTCAAGGGAAATGAGACAAATCTCGAAATTGATATGATCTAAGTGGAAAATCATCATCATGACTGTAATAAAGCTGAGGTATTGACCAACAAATTGTATCTAAGAACAAAAGAAAATCTGGATCGTATGCAACAATTCGTCAATGATGAAGATCAGAATAACTCTGAATTGAGAAGTTTTGACTAATCAAAGTTTAAGAAGGAGAAACAATACATTTGAGAACTCACGGGAACGGAACAGCCTTCGGTATTCGCATCAAAGATATGATGGGAGCATATGAAGGATTTTGCGAGGAAACTGAGATATAGTGATGATGGGTATGGTTCGAGGAACGAACCATGCTGTTTCAAATATAAAAACGAGGTAGGTGGTATTGATGATGCCTGCAAGGTCTGTAAAAATAGACGATAAAAATAATGACATAACATGGAAATCTTTATTGAATGTTTATATTATCCAAAACTCGTAGGTTAAGCAATGAATTACAATAAAATACATCGCGTCAGTTAGTCGGAGGCACCATCAAATTGTTGAAATAGGTAAAAGAATATGTTTGGTGGTATGAAACAAAGCTCAAAATGTTGCTAATCACAAATTTAAACATTGCCATCAACCTATCTTGGGGGGTGAATGATCTAGATGTGATACAGATTGGTAGGATATAAATCAGAGTCCGATCAGATCTTGCTCAGACAAGTTTGTGGATCTGTCGTGGAAGGATGGGGTATAGCTTGAGACAGTTTGTTCGAAAGTGATGGGGTAACGGGGTCTGTATTCTGTGCAAAAAAATAAATGAAATTGAATAAACATGAATCCACCAGTAATGTGTGGCGACATCTGAAACGAAGTCATCGTCATGGATATGAAAATTATATAAATAAAAGGCAAATCAGAGATGCAAGTCGTCAATGGATGTAGAGCCAAGTGGAGGTATTACAGTAAAATAAGAAAAACATAGTGCTAGACCATGTATCTGATTGTATGAAGCTGGAAACAAATATGAATTACTTGTAACATGCAATCCATCTAAGTTTGAAAATGGGGCCTCTCTGCTAACTAATATGGGTCGAGAGTGACAACGATATTAGTAACATATATGTCAAAGTGGTATTTAGCGTCGTGTGGAGGGCTTCATATGTAAACATTAGACTGAATACCATACATAAGGTTAGGTTAGGTTAGGTTTTTGCTGGGTATGAATAACATGAGTGAAAGTGAGGTAAAATTGTCAGAAAAAGTCGAGAATCATATGAAAATAGCTGAAACAATCATACAAACTATGTAATTTACTTATGAAGAATGGATGAAATTTGCTAGATCAAAATTGGAAGTTTGTATCAAAACTGCAAAAGATGAATCAAAATGTAGAGTCAAGTGGAGATAATTTGTTATACACAAACCCTAGAACACTGAAAAAAATCATGCGTAAAACCATACATAGCAAGTTTTATGTATGGTTGTACTGTTAGAAAAGGATTTTTTGCTGTAATGTTGCATATGTTGCTCTTACCATTTTTCGTTTATTATAACGAATATTGAATAAATCCACGCTAACATTTTACTACAGATCTGTGATGTAAGGTTTGCAGTCAACAAGATCTAGGATATGTCTAACGTACATAATTAGCGAAATATATATCAATGTACGACAACATACAGTAGATCAATTATCAATGAATGCAAAATGGGTTGCTATACACTGCCAGATGCATTAATCCCTAGGCAACCTGCCCAACTTAACCAATAATTAAATATTTTCATTCAAGTTTGATGGTTATGTAGGATATCTAGTCATTATTTTATGCGATGTACATATCAGATCACTGTACATGGATCGATTTCACGCTGTTTCATTTTATTATCACACACTATGTACACGCATACACACATTTATACGTATATACAGGGTTAGTGCCGGCATGGTTCATGCGTATACAAGGGGGAGGTGCTGGCATATGCCGGCATAATGCAGGCGTATACAGGGGAAGGTGCCGGCATATGTCGGCATATACAGGGGGTCGATGCTGGAACAATGCAGAGACATAAGCACATTTGTATGCATGTACAGGGTCAGTTAACATCTGTAGCATTATACCTCAGAACTGTTTATTTCACTAGAACAAAGTTCCTTGCTTCTGCTGAAAGATATTTAATGTGGATCAGCTTCATGTCATGTTAGGTTAGGATGATTAGTTCTTTTAACCTAACATGACGTGATGCTGATCCACATTAAATATCTTTTAGCAGAAGCAAGGGACTTTGTTACAAGTGAAATAAACAGTTCAGAGGTATAATGCTACAGATGTTAACCGACCCTGTACATGCATACAAATGTGCGTATGTCTCTACATTGTTCCAGCATCGACCCCTGTATATGCCAACATATGCCGGCACCTCCCCCTGTATACGCCTGCATTATGCCGGCATATGCCAGCACCTCCCTCCTGTATACGCATGAAATATGCCTGCACCAACTCTGTATATACGTATAAATGTGTGTATGTGTGTACATGGTGAGTAATAATAAAATGAAACCACGTGAAATAGAACCATGTAGAGTGATCTGATATGTATATCGCATAAAATAAAGACTAGATATCACACATTACTATCGAACTTGAATGAAAATATTTAATTATTGGTTAAGTTGGGCAGGTTGCCTAGGGATTAATGCATCTGGCAGTGTATAGCAACCCATTTTGCATTCATTGATAATTCATCTGTGTTGTCGTACATTGATATATATTTCGCTAATTATGTACGTTAGACATATCCTAGATCTTGTTGACTGCAAGCCTTACATCACAGATCTGTAGTAAAGTGTTAGCCTGGGTTTATTCAATACATGTTATAATAGACGAAAGATAGTAGGAGCAACATATTCAACATTACAGCGAAAAATCCTATTCTAACAGTAAAACCATACATAAAACTTGCTAAGGCTTTACCACCCATAACATTCACTGACATATGCGGTAAGCCTACATAAACGTTTTAAACTCTGCAGTCTACTAACGAGCGATCACCTAACATTGCTTGAAACTAATCGATAATACTGGACTTGTAAAAAGCAAAGTGAAAAATATATATGTAGGCACATAAAGAGGTAAAGATTGGTAAAACACATAGTCGAGGGGATACATTTGATATGAATAAAGATTGAATCAATGAAGACATACGTGACATGAGTATGAAAACGGAAAAAAATATAATCCTTTGGTAGATTGGGGTAGGATGGGTTAGGTTTACGGCCCCTCTACATTACAAACCTATAGTGAAAAAATGCTACAGTGGATCTGGTGAATGCTCGAATAAGCGGATATTCTGAATTGGGAAGCGATCTCTTTTCAAAGCCTGAATTCATCACAAACTTCTAAGTGCATAAACTGCAAACTGATCACAAACATTCATAAAAGTAAGACATGCGGGAATAAGCATCTAGTAAAGACATGCGAACGAGTAACATAATTGAGATGTACATTGAATCATTGAAGAATTTTACCATCAACACTCAACACAAATCCGGTAGATTAGTTCTCAAAGACGACATGTAACCGGACCCTAAAACCAATGTCGAGAGGTAAAACATATCAATATTTTGGATCATTACATCCAATTAAGCTTATTTTATACCCAACAATCCATGAAATTAGGCGTATTTTTATCGAATATAGTTATATTCCTATGAGAACCGTTCTAAAACGTATAACAGCAATAAAACAGCTAAGTAGGTTTCTCTACTATGTTTGGGTGGATGGATGATTATTCATTTTATAGATCATTGACACTTTATTTAAGTATTATATTATTTCTTATTTCGTGTGTTCTATTATTTTTCTCAGTATTTTTTCATAGTGATAAATTTTGCATTTGTTATTATATATATATCGAGGTTGGTTGAGACAAGGTGACCCAAGGAAGAGGGTACTCGTGTGACCCGCAGTACTCGGGGGGACTCAGGGTTTCGGGAACCCGGGGGACTTGGAAGACCAGGAGGTTTTGGGGAGGACCCACTTCGACCCTTCTGAGGCCCTATGGGACACCCTTGAGACCCTTCGGGACCCTCTTGAAAACCTGTAGGACACACTTGAGGCCCCTCTGATTCCTGGAATCTTTGTTTCCTCCCAAATCTACGTTAAACCTACTCTGTATCTACGTTAAACCTACTCTGAATCTACGCTAAACCTACTTGCGCTAGGCCTACCCTGTACCCGCGTTAGATTTACTCTGTTTATACTTTGAATTTAATTTTTATCTGCCAAATTTTCTATGTGGTTACGTCAAATTTACTTAGAGTCCTACTCTGTACCCTCGTTAGATTTACTCGGTACATCCGTTAAATTTAATTTGTATTTGTCAAATTTTCTTGGTAGCTACGTCAAGTTTACTTTGTACTAATGTCAAATTTACTTCATATTACTTTGTACCTGCGTTAGACCTACTCCCTACCTGTGTTAAACCTACTGTGTCTACGTTGAACCTACTCTGAATCTAAGTTGAACCTACTCTTAATATTCGCTGCACCTACTTTGCCACTCTTCAATCGTCCTACGGGGAAGTCTGCATCAATTTCGCGTTGGGACTCCGGTGGAAAATGGAAGCAACTTCTACTACTACTTCTACTACTACTTTAAACCTACTCTGAATCGACGTTAAACATACTCCGAATCTTCGTTAAACCTACTCCGAATCTACGTTAAACCTGCTCAGAATCTACGTTAAACCTGCTCAGAATCTACGTTAAACCTGCTCAGAATCTACGTTAAACCTACTACTACTCAACGCTGCACCTACTCTTCCATTCTTCAATTGCCCTACGGGCGAGTCTGCATCAACTTCGCGCTATTACTCCGGTGGAAAAAAAATCAGACTTCTACTACTACTACTTGAAGTTCTTATACGGTTCATCCAACCAAACCCAGATGATGAATCCTACACCAACATGGAACGTGCATGGTCATGATGCCGATATGAGTTCGATCTTGTAATTGAGAAACAATATAAATAATCCTGTACTGATCTTATACTAACATAATGGCCTTGCCGAAAATATCTGACAATTAACACTGAGTTCATGCGCAACAAATTATAATGATACGGTAACCGTTCAAATCTATAAGGAGTTCCTAAACCTACTAGGATACTATGTCTTCAGTGAGACAAATCAAAGCCCATTAGAGGTAACACCCAGTCATTGAACAATACCTCAGACATACCATGCATCTGTTTAGCCCATCATCTCTGAACAACGTCGAGCAAAGTCACATCCTGGACATAACCAAGAATTTATACATAGATACAGTTGTCAAGAATAGGACTGAAATGAGTCACAAAGAGTGTGGCTATAAAATTCTGGGTATCTGTTCACTGTCGACTTGTGTAAATCACAACAACGATCAGCAGCTTGTCGCATAATCACTCGAACAAGCCCATGGAACTTGAGACCAACATCCACAAGAACTTACAAAATCACGTTGAACATGGATGAACTCCAAATGACTACCTAAGACTGTAAACTGCTTCTACACCAGGACCCATCCATCCAGTGAATGGTCTTCTTAAACGATAAACTACGCACTTGCTAGGGTTCAATGACGAAATTCCACAAAGATACAGTACGGATTTACACCTCTTAAACTTACGTTTCTATGATTATCGTGGGAAAAAATCATACAACAATATCAAAATAACTACATAATTCTCTACTCTGCTCTAATTAACCATAAAAATTGTAATTCACATAGGTGTCCATCATAGTTAATCGGTTTACTTAGATAAATGAACGTCAACGCAACTAGCTTTTGCCTGGGGGGCTCTCCAACTTCTCCTTACAATACTATTTTAAGACTAGAAGTCTTATCAACAACCCAGCAATCAGCTACATCACTAACATATCTGATAAGCGCCTTTTTGCGGCTAAAAAGAATATATGCCCACCGTTTTCCTTACGCGTGCGACGACCTGCTGACCTCGCTCAACATCAATCGAAAAGCTATTAAGCCTTCATTTTCCTACCGAATCCTTCAAATGAACTCACCAACATGGATGATCAACCCACCACCGCTCAACCTACTCCTGCAAATCTACCCTAAAGCAACTACTCCAACCAACGCGTCCCGGCAGAAATTCCTAAGACTACTCTAGGAAGAATATTTAGAGCACCGCCACATATACACTGACGGCTCCAAAACCGCGGGGGCTCTGGTGGAAATGAGGACCAAATCAATCAATCAATCCAAAACCGCAGACGGAGTTGGAGCCGCCGCTGTGTGCGGGGACACCCCACCCTCAGCCACCCTCCCTCAAGAGGCCTCCGTGTTCTCTGCGGAGCTTCGCGCACTCGAACTAGCCCTCTCTATCGCAAAACACATCGCTTCCCCAAATACGTCGTATTCTCAGACAGTCTGAGTGTCCTCACCCAGCTTAAAACACTGCATTATGAACATCCCGTTCTACGTAAGATGCAGCACGATCTCTTTGTGATGACCGAGCCGGGTCAGGCAGTGGAGTTCTGCTGGATCCCCGGGCACGCGGGAATAAGAGGAAACGAACTTGCGGACTCGCTTGCTAAACTGTCATCTACTCACCAAGAACAATTTTTTGCAATACAATACCGGGACTGGTTCCCTATCATCAACTCCCATATAACATCCCGATGGGATGAAATGAAACAGAACAGAAAAGACCAAGTGTTCATCAACCGCTTGTGCACGGGACACACGTGAAGAACT
>SDVV010045635.1:0-10049 GCA_016164225.1 Gammarus roeselii
GGAGCTACCATTCGTCCTCATGCATCCCAAGGTATTCCTAGTACTCACCGTGAAGGTGAAGCTGTACCTGGGCGCCATGGGAGGAGAAGTGACAGCGGAGCTACCATTCGTCCTCATGCATCCCAAGGTATTCCTAGTACTCACCGTGAAGGTGAAGCTGTACCTGGGCGCCATGGGAGGAGAAGTGACAGCGGCGCTACCATTCGTCCTCATGCATCCCAAGGTATTCCTAGTACTTAACTCACAAGCTCTTCAATGTTGTAAACAATCATTGGCCAGATGTGGGTTTGCAAGTCAATTGATCATACCTTGTATTATTGGCAGAGCGTCTGTTACTCCCTGTTTCTTGATGGTCTATTGCTGCTCGAGCACAAGACTGTAAAAGGTCTTCTGCGAATTTAAATCATTTATTTCCATTTTGGTAATAAGTTCACCTCATTTTATATGGAATTATGCGGCACAACCATAGCAGAAGCGGGCTAACGAAACCGCAAGTGGCAACAACGGAAGCAAAAATTTTCAGCAGAAATTTGTTATCTATTGATTACTGACTCTCCCCCGATGTGTAACCAAAAATCCCTAATTGAACTTAGTTGGATACTTACTTGGATACTTGGAGTTTCTTCGCTGTTCACAGCAGGTCTCAGCGTAGCTGCCAACCGTGTCAGTATACCAAATAACCCCCTTCTCGACAGCCCGACCTGCGCCGCATGATGAGGGCCGACAGCCAGGCTCAGGTGGAGGCTTTCAGATCCGACAGCATGGGTGCTTCTCTCGACATCGACGCCCAAGACGGATAAACGAGTTGTTTGTGGATTCAACAGCATGGGCATCCTTCTTACCCTGGATGGGTAGACCGGCTAACGCTTATGTTGAGGACCCTGGCGGCTCGGAAACAAATGGTATAGAAACATGGACCTTCTCTGAAAATGAGTGACACTCTGATCGACTCACCTGCAATAACGCATCTAAAACATTTGCTGATTTTGAGAACTCTAGCATCTTCTCTCTTAAATACTATCTTCTTTCTTTCTTCATTGGATGCTTCTATGTTCCGTCTACCGTATTGGTTTACTGGTCACTGATTGGAAGTTCAATTTTTATTCTCCATTTAGAGCGCTGATCTTTTGGTTTGACTTCATTGCAAGGCACCTTTTTTTATGATAGTAACCTCCTGAAAGCAGCCGCTACCATTCATTTTTGGTTGGGCAGAGAGCGTTTTTCATGTTCGTGTTTTTGATTTTATTTATTTTCACTATTGTTCCTCTTCCCCTACTTAAACAAACAATTATTAACACGAATATATTTGGTTCTGCTTCGCTTCTTTTCTCATTTGCAGGCAACTCGTCGCAGTTACCACAAAAACTTCCATAGAATCTTCTTAACGTGAATTTCAAATCTTCAAATTTGTGAAAATTTTAACCGAAACAGCAGTGACTGTTGAAATTTTAGCCATTTTGGATTAGTTGTCTCACAGCATCGACAGAGAGAATTGTTAATGCTATTCCATCAACAAGAAATTGGAAGTGCATGTATCAACCTTAAGAATGTTTCAATCAATTGAAAATGTGCGACTAAGATATCTAATTCTGAACAGTTGCACGCATGATTGAGGTGAGGGTAATTGATGAGTTCCTATCCCCTATTTTTTTGTTTTAATTTTGGACATCAGCAGCATCAGCCTCATTCTTGCGTGCAACTGTTCATTTCCAAGTGCTATTCGTCAGGCACCATTAAGTGTAAATCGTTGCTGTGAAATGTGCTGTCCAAAACAGGACTGTTGTGAAAGTATCCTCCTGCTCAATCATGTGATATCTAAGGGCTTTGTGAAACTTGAGGCCGGTGAAACGGGACCATTGAATTGCAAACGAAATGAAAACGAAAATCCTTGTGATGTTTTAGAAACGACCGCTGCATCAAGACGCTGCTGCTACCAAGAGCAGTCCTCCACACCAACACCCACGTAACACACGCCTCCCTCACGTAACACGTTTGTAACCTCCCTTGCGTTTTGTTTTTGTTGCCTCATGAAAGAGTTGCTGTAATTTTATTCGTATGAACATTCTGACATAACATCGAAATTTTATTGCTGCATGTTTTTGAGTTCAAAATCTCGCAGAAACATCACGAGAGCGTCGACGTTGAAATATGATTGTTTTTAGGATTAATTTTTTCTACCGTGATTCCTCAAAGGGTAATAATGTTGTGCTCTCCTATTTCAGATGAATAAAATTATTTCAACTACGTGTTTCTATACTTTCTTACTGTATCTTGGAGCCCAGGATGATTAAGATTATCATCACAATAACATCTGAAAGTCGATCTCTGTTGGCCTATTTAGTCAACAACAGATCGAGTCATATCGAGATAGCTTTGAAATGAGACTCAAAGCTCTAACCTGATGCGAATCAAATTTGAGAGGAGACTTTAGCAATGAGACGCAATACCATAATTTGATGTTAACGAAAATTGACCAGAGTCTATTAAGATGAGACCCAAACCCCTAACAGGAGACTGTAAAAATCACTTACTTGAAAGTCGCCAAGAGACTCAGACAAGAGTTCAAACCCGTTACAATATCCTCATTGTGGGATTTATTCGTTGGATTGTACGTACGAAGAAGGCACAATAGTACACAAATGTGACAACAGGCAACTAGGAAATAATTAACGAAATATATCAGCTGATATTGGTTTCTCAATTCATTTAATTCGTTCGCTATCACTGTAATGTTGTCAAATGATTGATGGATTAATTTTGCATTCTATAAAAAAATCAGCAACTATTTAATAATATATTTACCGACGACCGGAAACTAAGTACAGAAGCACTGTCAATCATTGGCGACCAAAAATTAATTTCCGTGTAGAGAAAATCTACAAAACCTACCCACAGCCAAACCAATAAGGCTACTTCTGGATGCTCCAACAACTTTGATACTCGTAACCCTCTAATTAACTTTTGTGAACTTTTAGAAGGAAGATCAGTTATTATTTAGGGCTGATTTTTCAACAAAAAATCTGGGTCTTATAACGCATAGCTGATCCTTATTTTAATTTTCGAATTCGGAAATACTTAAAGCGCGCCCGATAGTTCGTCTGTCTTAACTCCTCCCAACTCTCTAGAAAGTGCGGGGATGGGTGGGTCGTGTGGGGGTGGAGGGTGGGGCAGTGGTGCAGGTACTGGATAGGCAAACTGGTTTAGGCTCCCCCAAAGGTGATACTCATGGTTAAATTGACCATAGCAAGGCTCGTGCTTGCTTTTGCGGGGCTATTCTCCTGCTTACTTTCATTGGTCTCCACTTTTTGTCCCTAGGAGAAAACATCCAACCACCGTCTGTCTGCTTGCTCTCTGAACACGCAGAAGTCACGAATATGAGAAGCTATAATGTATGATGATATGCAATAAATACTATGGAATGAGAAAACAGTTTGAAATGAGATACATCATTTATTTTCGTAATTTTTTTTTTTTTGTTTATATATCGGGTTACAGCGTAGCTGCCACCTGATGGTCTTTATTTTACCCACTGCGTTTGTGGGCTAGCCTTTGAGCAGTTAACAGACCGGCTAGGATGTCTCACTCGGAGTCACGTAGGCTCGAACCTATAATCTTTAACTTATAATTGATGTGTATTGTGAGAAGCGGCCGCCACGCTATCCACTCGGCCACCGAGATTGAAAATTTATCCCAAATAAGTGGGAAAAAAATATTTTACAATTTATCATGAAGCTGCCAATTACCAATGATGACTAACAAAGTATAGCCAATTAAAAGCGAATATTACTCTCGACTACAGGCTCCTACACTTTCAATGATTTTGCCGCCTGCTTCCCAGAATATTAATACTTCCACAGGGTATATTTCTCCATCGGAATCTGTGTGTTCCTTAATTCATCGTTGGATGGGCGTACTGTATTTAGCACAACAGGACACGGGATGAAAGCAGGACTCGCTCACAGCTTTTACCAGAACAGGTTCTGCGCCCGCTTTAGTAATATAACCTGAAACTCTTTTTTATCATCTGTCCTGAACTTTTTCTATCAACTCAGTATGAGAAAGTGATGATTTATATTCCCACCGCTGGGGTAATATTGTCTCACATAATCGCTATGTATCCCTTCTCACTGAAGTTACACTGATATTGAAAATGATCCTACTGATAGAAATATGCATCTCAGAAATGACAGTAAAAAAATTTGTCGTTTTTTTATATATCACCAACAAGGGCAACGCATTAAATCCAGTAAAAAAATTATATACAAAACGCTTCATTGCATGATATTCTGAATTAATGATACCATATAGAATAGCACATAAGAAATAGTGTTTTTTATTTGTTTATTCATATCAACGGGATAGTTTTCATGCATTTATTACGAGCGATGTTGAAAGGACGCACAATATTTACCCATTAGCAACCTGCTGTTGGATGATATTCTGCATAGGAGAAACATATTTGCTGGTACATATATGTGGATAACACGTATGTATATAATATACACACATGTTATAAAATGTATGCATAGAATATACATAATGCATGTAAAATACATGCAGCGAGGGAAACGAACACATCTTCGAGATCTTATATTACTTAAGTAATGGATAATTATAGACTCTGAGACAGAAACGGCGTTCAGTGATCGCTGGTTTCATAAAAAAGTTCATGGATTTCAGTTTCCAGTCACCAAAACTGCATGAGATTATTAGTAACTTTCAATACATTCTGGATTGAATTTCAATGCAAGGTAGATGTGACGGGATGATTTGATCTGGAACGGTTACGTAGTCCTTTTGGCATCAAGATGACTGCTCAAAAACAGCCAGTCATACAATCATACAGACTGCTCAAAAACAGTCAGTGTACAATCACATATGAGACCTCGTGACAGGTCTTTAATCACTGTGCCCAATGAGCTTCAGTCATTAGACTTGTTAAGATTGAACCCAATAACGTTCAACATGAAGATGGTAGCCATGCATTGAATTCTCTTCAACGTGTACTTATGAACACTCTCTGAATTGGAGCTATGTGAACTTTCTTTGATGGCCCATTCTTCCGATTTCAACCCGATAAACAAACATACGACATTCCTAAAAGGAAGATATGTCGAATAAAAAAAGGCACACAACTTCTTATAAATGACTTGTCCATCTCAATAGCACAAGGCAATTGCTACTCCAAACTCAAAAAGAAAGGGACAAGAATTGTCCAGACCGGGCAATACTAAGCAATTAGCCTCGCTCCAGTAATGGGCAAATTCATGAAAGGCACGATTGAGATTTTTTTTATACAGAATTCTGATAAACAAACATGTTGATAAGAGACTCTAAACACGGCTTTAGACACAATCGTTTCTGGCAGACGAGATCGTTGCCTATTTGTATGACTGTCAATGAAATTCATTACGTAAAATCTCCAACCCATATCAGATACCGCGATACCCAAAAAGAATTTGATAAAAACGAGCTTAGTTAATAAAATGCAGCATGGCATCGGTTCTGCAATTATCTTCAGCAGGCGACAATCAGTAGAAAAAAATAGATGTTTCAGCATCCGCGACTGCTTATTAATTCAACCAGTATTTCAGTACTGATATTTCCAATGGAACATTGACTCGCTAAATAAACTAAATTTGTCTTCATAAGCAGATATTGGTAAGCAAGCCTAGGTACGAGGAACTCTACGAGGAGCTGACAAAGGGAGTTTGAGGTAATCTTTGCCTGCTGTGGAATACCATTGAGAACTAGTAATAGTATTTCCACCCCCTAAAGCTACCCTTCTCTTCTTACTCACTGACAACAAAGCGGGAAACCCTCGCACTCGCTCGTTTAGAGATAAGTTGTGATGATTTTTTTTCGATTCCGGTCACCACATCGTCTTTCCTCAGCCTATGAACTGTACTTAATACATCCCAAAGGGTTGCAAAGCCTTCGAATTGGCGATTATGCTTAGTTTGGATATTTCGCGGGGCATAGCGAGTAAATTTTCCTTGTGGAATGAGTCTTCTTTATCATCTCAACCTTCAGTCGACGCAAATCCCTTGATGAAAAGGTTCTCAAATGATACCTGACGGGTTTCTTACCTACCTTCTTACCATCATGGACGAATGTTTGTGCAGTTAGCTGTTCAAGACCAATTCATTGGGCTTTAACTTGAGTGGCTGGAGCAGTAGCGAGCAAATCCGTGGTCCTGTCAAGTTCAAAATAATCACAACTTATTTTTGAATTCCATTTCAACCTGATAACTGCACCGGCCTGATCAAAGTAGACAGCCGAAAAGGTTTTACGTGATTCTCATTTTCTTCTACGAGACTTCATCTTAGTGTACGTCGTGTATATGAAACAATCATATCTAGCAATGCACACTATTTGGTGTCATGACGAGAAATGCAATTGTGTTTCTATGTTTAAACAACATTTTGAACACAAATACTATCTTTGATTTGGCTTTACTTCCAGAGAATGACTGTTGTAACTTCTATGATACTGAGTACAAAAGAGACACACACGATGTATTGAGTTCTGAAATCGTTCGAAACGTAACTGTCGGCTCACAGTGCAAAAACTGCAATTATTCATTTCACAAATTTCTCGATGTCGGATTATTTTCGTAAAATTGCGATATTGCAATTTAACTTGAATCTAATGGACACTTTTCAGAACAATACTATAATAATAACAATACTATAATAATAAGCAAGTTGGGGAACTGGCAGATTTGATAACCTACGGTTATTAATTCATCTGCTACCGGTACCGCCGGTATTTAAAGAATGTGCTAACGCTACCGGTACCGCCGGTACTTTAAAGAAGTGTGGAAGAATGTGACCGGAGAGAAACCGGGAATAATGGTTACACAATTGCTAGCGAGCGCTTCATAGTCAACATAACGTGTAGCGCTTCATAGTCGTGTAGCGCTTCATAGTCAACATAACGTGTAGCGCTTCATAGTCAACATAACGTGTAGCGCTTCATAGTCAACATAACGTGTAGCGCTTCATAGTCAACGTAACGTGTAGCGCTTCATAGTCAACATAACGTGTAGCGCTTCATAGTCAGCGTAACGTGTAGCGCTTCATAGTCAACAAAGCGTGTACCTTCTCCCCGTAAAGAGTTGACAAGGAATAGAACAAACTTCAAAGGTAAGTTTTAAACAACAAAACACTTCAAGTCGGGACTCGGCCAATTCTACCAGAATAGGCGGTAATCAGCCTTGGGATGGCGCAAGTTTTGTGAAGAGTTCGGTTATAACAGAGTCCGGCATTGACACTAGCCCGGGTAAGATGACGCTCGGTAGTTCTACCTGCTCATAGTAAAATAATGTTCGGCATTGACGTGTGAAAGGTGCGCTTCGGACGGATGATGCGTTCATTTTCTTTATTTATTACCTAGTTGCCCTAGTTCAATTATTATGTCTCCTTACCAACGTTTTTATCATCAAACATTGGCAGGTATTTTAAGGCAACGTTAGTGATGATAGAAATGTCATCAAATACACATTCATTTATGGCCCCGTAAAAATAGCATAGGATAAAAAATCTTGCTTTATAATATTGTTGGATAGTTTTGTGCTTGATACATGGGCTAATTAACTACATGACAATAGTATACTTACAGATAAAAATGCACAAAAAACGCAAGAAACGGCAGTTCCGACTTATTTTCTCATCAGGGCTTGTTAGCTTAAATATATTCCCGTTTTTTTTTATCATCCCAAACGACCAGGGGCATTATTTGTAATTTAAAATTTTATATTCGTTACCAGGAACGGCAAGAAACATATTTGGAGTATGTGAAAGTCGGCAGCAGTCTTACAATCTTTCTGTTCAAGTAACTGTAGCGGAAATTATAATCAGTCGACTAAATGTAACATATTCCCCTATCCACAATAATAAGGCGTAATTGAATGGTAGATTCTATTTTTATCTATGAATACAAATGCAGGACAATAGGATGAAACCCACAAGAAAGAGGGTGGCTGATGGCACGGCGCTCCTTAAACTCCTTCGTACACTCACACAACTTAGCCCATTCGAGCTAAAGGGTCCGGCTGGGGTCATGAGTGTGATCCGAGGTCAGTGTCAGCAGCAGGACTCGACAGTGTAACTGGTTTACTCCTACCGCTTCAAGGTGACCGGACTACGTGACCCCCCCCCCCACCCCGTTTCTCGACCTGATTTCAAAGGCGAGAAAGCACGTCAGGGCAGCGTGAGAGAAATCATCCACTCACAACCATCCTCACTTCACGCCTCTTCATTGCACGCTCTCTCGCTACCTCCACACTCAAGTATCTCCTTCTTAACGCCTGCTTCACACCATCCATCCCCCAAAAGATTAGTCTACCTCTAGGCCTACATCACTCACCGCCGCCTTAACCCCTCATTTTCACCAATCTCCCATCCTTCCTCACCATCTCCCACCATCCATCCTCGCCCGAAACGTAGAAAGTAAACATTAAATACCATTGGGTTGTGTAATCAAATCTTACAGATGAGACACTGACGTCACCGCAAGCTTGTTGATTGGGCTCGAGACCAGACCACGGGACATCTGCGTCATTGCTTAAACTCTTCGGAATACCCGGTCCTCATTTTACCCTAAATGAGAGACTTTTTCGGAACTATGAACGTTCCTAAGGCCTTAAAGACACAACCCGAACAATTCATTCTATAAGCAATGCACAAGTAAATAATTCCAGTGAGCGAGCGGCTAAACGTCATTCGAAATGCTGCATCGTACTTGTTATAGAATATCAACACGAATGTGTTCTCGCGATGTGTATCCACCCATGATTGAAAACGTTTATTTTATTTCATGGATGATCGTAAATAGGAACCATAAAATCAATTTCCAATTTTTTTCTGGATAAATGACATTGATCGTCCAGACAATTAATGACATTGATCGTCCAGACAATTAATGACATTGATCGTTCAGACAATTAATGACATTGATCGTCCAGACAATTAATGACATTGATCGTTCAGACAATTAATGACATTGATCGTTCAGACAATTAATGATATTGACCGTCCAGACAATTATTGATATTGACCGTCCAGACAATTATTGATATTGACCGTCCAGACAATTATTGATATTGACCGTCCTGGCAATAAACAACATTGGCCGTCCTGGCAATTAACAACATTGGCTGTCCTGGCGATAAATGACACTTTATGTAAGCGCATTCCGATTTCCCAACCCCATTTTGTATTAATATTTTCTGTATAATTCATGTCGTCCATCCACACACTTGCTACCGTACAGTAATGTAGACTTCTCATTCCAATATGTTGGCACATTTCGATGTCCCAACCCCATGTTATCGGGACTCTAACCACGTGCATGCGTGATTTCCCACCCCATGTACTTGTTATTTTCCACACACATGTTTTTTTTGTTATTTATCCACCCCATGTATTTCTTATTTTGCAACCCCGCTTGTCACTGGTTTTCCCAACGCCATGAAATCGTGATTATTTTGTCAAAATAGACACTTTCTGTATGGGCACTGATGATACTATTGTAAATAATATTTCGCTCCATGTAATCCGAACCGGCGGCCCCTGGAGATGAGCTGGGACGAATTCAAATTGAACTCTCGTTTTCGTTTATTCAAATAGCGTAGTTGATAATGAAGTTTCATGTCTATTGTTTAAGAATTTAATTATTTTATAAAAAATGAAAACTCATAGCCAGACGATGGAAATGAATGACTTAATAATAATAATAAATACTAAAAATTGACCGTCCAGCGATTAATGACATTGACCGACCTGGCTAATAATTTAGGACCTTTGATGTTTTGATTATCTGTCATATACGGCTGTTACATAGTTAAAACTGTTTGTCCAAAATAACCGCTCACACTGATCATATGGAATAAAATTAACCTCTAGCACTCACAGTTTGAATGATATCCTAAATCTACAATAAATGAAATACAATAAAATAGAAGAATCGAACTGCGACAATCATTTTAAATAATGTATAAAATCTTTCTCTCTCTCTCCATCTATATATTTATATGTATATATTTA
>SDVV010045636.1:0-10049 GCA_016164225.1 Gammarus roeselii
AAATCGTAGTCAAATTCTATTGACACCACTCGACAGTTATGAGTTTGATATAAATGAACTGTGGTAGATTACGTCTTTTAGATGTTGCTCTTCAACAGCAATCATTACTTGAGCCAGCTCCCACAGGATCATTGTCAATCACTGAACGTAGCATCGCAGGATAAATAGCACGAATCGCTCGTCTTATGTTCTCCTTCAAATCTTCAAAATTCTCCGGTTTATAGATATAGACTCTTCCGTTTAGATATCCACAAATAAAATAATCTGGAACAGTGAGATCCGGTTATATTGGTGGGAAGGTGAACGCAACTTAGCGGGAGAGGATTTTTGATGTTGCCAAATATTGTTTGCAGCGCCTACGTCGGCTGTGTGGAAAGTTGCTCCATTCTGTTCAAACCACAGTTCGTGACGACTGGCCAGGTGACTAATAGCAAGAATGTATGGGGAATGTGTCAGTATCTTCTTCATTGACTGTCTGTGTAAAGCGCGCTGCGTTTTAAAATAAACTAGGACCAATTACATGGTCGAGCATAATTCCTGCCCAATTACACGGTCGTTCATGATGACGTCGTAGAATTACGTCGTTTAATTGAATCGCTATACCTGGCGCTTACTTCTTTCATAGCTACCTGACGTCATATCAAACCACGGGTGCTGAAAGATTTATAGCGATTATGACAGTGTCCGCGCGTGTGCTGAAATATTTTTAGCGCAAAAGCTGGGCTCCCGTTAAATTTATTGTAATGCTTATTATGCATGATGCAGAAGAGATTTTTATAATACAAGCTTTCAATTGATAGCAAAGAAAGTTTCATACCATAAGTTGAGTGTTCAAATGACCTAGTAACTGAACTAATTTGTGAAAAACCCTGCATAGGCCTACACATCATGCGAGATAAAACAGACCAAGCAAGGGAATTAGGTTTATTTTCGTCGATCTAAATTGTGTATTTAACAAGCACGACGTTATGCTTCTGCTGAAATATTAGATTAGATTGAGGGTCCATCTTCCCCGGAGCTCTGACGAGAATCTTTGTAAGCTCCCCCTTGATGTGCAATTCTCGTTAAATGCTTCTAATTGTTACACGTGACTTGAAGTGCCGTGCTATCAACATATGAAAAGAAGAATATGATGGAAAAAAATCTAAATGAAATGAATGACCGGCCTAGTGGGAATAATAACATGACTAGAATTACGGAATAACCTGGACTTGCAATCTTGTTATGCTGCTCAAGAAATTCTATGATTGTTGATACATATCAAATGGATGAACCATTGTAATTCATTTTATTTCACATTATTTTATTCGTTGCGGCATCAAATCAGGTTAACGTGTATAATTATTGCGGATCTTTTCCCGAGCACCGACGCTGCAATGAAGCCATAAAACACAACCTAACTATATTTTGATGCTTCATATTCTCTCATAAAATTGTTCTGCTTTTTAAAGCAGTTATTTGTAGGCAGAATACAAGGGCAAAGCGAACGAGCGGACTGATTCCTACTACCATCGCCAACAAGCGACTGCAGCGTGGTACGGTTCTGTGGGAGGGGCATCGGAATGTGGGCGGGGCTATAAAACGTTGGGAGGGGAGCCCAGCGTTTGAGCTAAAATTATTTCCGCACACGCGCACTATCGCTACTTCACTTCAGCTCACTGTCATAACCGTTAAAAATCTTTCAGCACACGTGCTTTCGTGTCAAACAATGCTTCAGCCCACGCGCATTTGCGTCACAATCATAGCATCCTTCACTCAGAGCAGCCACTTTCATATCCGCCACTGTCATATCAGCCACGAGTCGTACCATTGACTGGTTATCACTTTAATGAAACTTCAATGAACTATCATGACCGTTAAAAATAACGGCATTACGTACCCTAGAACAATAGGTACGTTTGCCCCGCGGGTTAGAAATACGTACCTTTACCCCGCAGGTTAGAAACACATACCCCTAGGTTAGGTTAGGTTGGGAAGGAAAAGGTTCATTAAAGTGATAACCAGTAAAATGGTTCCTTAGTTAGGTTGGCGGAACAACTTGTGGCTGATATGACACTTGACGGAGATGAAAGGGGTGGACTTGACGTCAGCTATAAAAAAATTTAGCACCAGGTATAACGACCCGTTGGGCAGCTAAGTCTGATAAGATACGGGGGAGGGGCTTCGGGAACCTTCATTGTCACTGATAGTACATGTGAAGGAGAACATACCTGTTTGTGTTAGTTTTAGAGCACATGTCTTTATAAGTGCATAATGTGTGCATCCTGCAATAAAATATATATGCTGTCGATTTCGTAGTAAATGCTTCACAGATGCTGAACTTGTGGTCAGGACAACAGCTTTTGTAGATTTTCTTGGCTTTCACCTTTCGTTCAAAACATTTTTTATCCATGCTTTACGAAAGTCTATAGTTTAGTATTTTTATGCAAACCTTTACCGCCTGTTTTTTAGCCCATCTAAGCCGCATAGCGTGGATATTGCTCTTCAAAATTGAACCCTTACCTCGCAATAAATCCTCTTGCGGCGTGGGAACCGATGACGGATTTATGGAACGAAAAGGTCGTCATTACAACACGTGTTTGACAACTTTATAAGTTTACTTCTCGTGAACTTTTTTGAACTTAGCTCCGAGATCAGAAGGATTCACGACTCCAACAGCTCAACACTTATTCATAATTATCAATATGTAAAGAACTGTAGGAATTTAAATCTGTAAATCAAGTCGAAGTATAAAATATGTGATCACATTCACCTACCAGATTGAAAAAAATAACCTAAACTATACCCTTATTCAACCATATCGTTTTCCTGAAGTAATTTGGATTAGAGCGTATAACACAATAATAAAAGTACAGTGCTTCAGGTTATAATGAGCGACTAAGCCTCTCAAGATAGACAACGCTATGATATTTTGGAATGTATCTTTATACTTCGAATATTTCTATTACAAAATGAATTCTTGAACTACGTAAATTTCTGATGATCTCTTTAATTCATTTGTTTATAAATATATTTGTTATATACATTCTACTTATTCTCAGTGATATAATTTTTTTCAGGACAGAACTAATAAAAGACTCTTATTTCCAATGCATCAAAATCTATAGTGGATCGCGTCACTGAACTTCATACTCTTGATAACTACCAACCAGTTTCTGGTTCACCAGCTTCCTAATTTCATACTATCCAATGTCCACAACAGGCCAGCGTTCGTTGCAAATCTCCCAGCCCCAGGCTGCAGGTCTAGGCCCTTCTTAGTTGCCGCGCCTGTATTGTGCTGGAGACAACGCTCCGCTAATGGCCGATATATCAAGTGACCTGAGGCACTGTGTCGGGACAGTGGCTGTTACTGAAGCTAACAGCATTAGCGCCCCGCGCTTTAAGGACAGTAGGAGAGCTGTTACGTGAGGAGAGAGTGTTGCTGGTTGCAGGTCGAGGTAGGGTGGCAAGAGTTCAGTGCATTTAGGTTGGATTTTTGTAGAAGGTGTGGTTACACGGAAGCTACATTACATAGTGTAAAATGATCAACCCTATTGATGACAACTATTATGTATGAGCGACAAGATGTGCAGATGGGTTAGAATATTCCGATATTTACTTAATAGTGACTAAGCGATATTCAGAAAAGGGAGGTTTTGTTTATAGCCGTTTCACAAGAACAGTGTGACCTAACACGGTCATATTTCGAGTGACGCTGAAACGAGAATGTTTCCAAGCCGACGCCTTGAACGCATCGACATCGCTGGAGAGGAATGCTTTGGTAAGCAGCATTTTAGTGAGCACAGTACAATTTGGCAAACGGTTCATTTTTTCATAGGCTGGTATGGCAATGTCGGGCATTAAAACTTGACATGAAAGAACTGTGACTTTAGATGATGCATGCCAATAATGTCGACTCGACAAAATTCAATGTAGATGCAGCTATGCTATGTAGCAACTACGACACAATCAAGATCATGCGGAGCAACGTCGATCATGTTAAAAATATACATGATACATCATTATATGCGTTACGCAATTGCTTATCTATACCAATGTTTGTATTAAAATCTTTAATTATTATTTATATTTATGAATTAATTTTTTTTCAAAACCTTGCTTCGCACATGAGAGGAAGTGATAAACGAAAAGATTTATTTACATCGGAGTCGATTCTATCAATACAATTCAAAAAATTCTCCTCAGCATCTCATAAATGTATCTTTAAGCATTACAACTCCCCAAAGGTCTCCGCTACCAAGAGTGAACGTTGTGCAAAAAACTGTGATCCAGCAGCCCCAACTTCATCTCAAATTCAGCCTCCCAACCAGTTGTTACGGCGGCTCGCAAAACATCAAAATGTCCCATATATATTATTGTTCATGCATATTTTCCAAATGATACATTGTTTGGTGTCCAATTAGTGCATGTCCGTTTGTTCTCTGAACTATTTCGGACCTCTCTTGTCGATCATTTCCTGACGCAATGTGCTCCATTACGTGTTTTTTTGTGCGAACCAATCTGTATTCATACCTGGATAAAATCTTTTCTTTCGTGCTTCTGCAAAGCTGTAGGACGTAGAGTTCTAATAACTTCACACATCCGCTTCCTATCTTATGTTTTCAAAACGTAGCAGTGCTTTTGCGTAAACCTACCCCTTTCTATAAAGCTATTATCGAAACGGAATCCAGACGGGCTTGTATCAAAAGTTCAGTAAGATTAGGATGAATCAAGCAAGGTTTCCATGTTGCTATTCCCTAAGACAAAATGTGAGTTATCTCTTCACACAGGTTAGATGTTTCGAAGCAGCAGAACATCATTTGGACAGTCATATCTCCCTGGAGGCAGCAAGGCGTTCCTATCTGATTAAACACACGATTCAAATACTTAAAAGCTTTACCGTCTACTGTAGACTATCGGTTGACGGGACATCAACGGCGTAGTCTCACGTTGCTTAAGAATGGAGGCTAAAACAAGATGAGCTGAATGAAACAATTCACTAAAATAATCAGGTACAAACAAAAACTTTTTTTTTTGTCTATGCCCATCGTCAGGGTTAAAATGACGAATCAGCACATAATTATGAAAAAACAAAAAACGGCAATTGAAAAAAATCAGCTCTAGCTAATTAAAAAAACGCACTTATTGTTCATTTCCAGTTAATGAATATACAAAAGTTCTTGAATGCATAAATCGATCCGATCACTACAACGTGATATGATTGTAAAATGCTCAATGTTACAGAGTTAGGAATAAGATCACTGTTCCTTGTGGAGTCTAACAGGACCCAGGAGGAGGAGTTGGCAGACGTCAGTACGTAAACTTACTTCAGCATGTTCGGCAACTCTGAGAAACCACCCTCGAGTGGTCATTTGAGCGTGCTTGAAGCACTCTGCGTCCAAGAGAAAGAATTGACCGGAGAAGACTTAGTTGGATGAAGACGCCAGCTATCCTAGTTATTAAAAAATTAGCCTATTGTGAGCTCAATGTAAAAACTGTACCAACAAAATATCATGTGAGGAGCCTCTCATAGCCAAATTGATTTGTGATCGCTCATTAAGATAAAAGCAAAGTTGGTCTGATGGGAAGGTCCATCCCATGTTCATTTTACTTCTCATAAAATATACAATTGAACATGTAACAAATACTAAAAATCTGGGAGGCAGTAAACTTTTTAAAAAATCTATATTAGTCTTGCAATTTGGGCGAATAAAAAAATCTTGGTACACCTCCGTTTAACCCCACGTTGGGAGAGATGCGCCGACAAGAACCGAAATATTGCGATCAGACGATTTATTCGTCTCTTAGCTCGCAAATTAAGTCCGAAAATCACACATAAATATGGAAATCGTATTTGTGGTCTACTGCAACGTCATAATTTCTATCGATGTGGTCAACCTCAATCAAATGAGCTGAGTATTCTAAATATGTATTGCTCCAAATGACAGGGGTATTGGCGTCGTGATTCGGAAGGAAACGAATGTTCATATAACTTGGTTACATTTGAATCTAGTTTCATAATTTGGAAGTATTTGAAAATTCGGTATCCCACCAGTACATTGTGGACGTACGATATAAAAGACATACTGAAGAATTTTCATCAACAATTTTTTTATGTGGATAAGTTAGAAGAAACATATAATCAGCATTTTTCTACAACATGAAAATTTAGAAATGCAAGTCAAACAGACCATTTACACTGGGTTTCACTGGACCCCATAACGCATAATGGGCACACCAACCAAAAGAAGAGCTTGAGTAGATTATACACTGTAAATATTGGGGTAATCTGCATTGACGAAAAAATCTAGAGACGTACATTGTTTGAACACGAGAGTTCAAATCTATATTCTTATTTCCAAACTTCAGATATGCAGCTTTTTTGTACATTCAGTGGCAGTTTATTGCATTCTTGCAAATGATCTGTCGAAATAACTGTTGTATAAATGATTTATATAACATTATACATGAACTTTACCGTGAATTTAAGGCTGCACTGAGTTGCCCTAATTTACGGTAGAGTGCAAGGCGGAAATGCATTCTTTGGGTATTGGAGAGACCGTGAAATGGCATTGCACCTCATAAACACTGGAACCAAGTCCATATCATATTGTTTGACCCCTCAAGTAAACGTTTCTGAACGAGTCAAATCATGCACAGTTCTCTGGTCCGTATACAAATGAGGCATTCGAAGTCTATTTCTGAAGAAACGTTTGATTAACAATTTGAAGCCAAAGCACTTTCCTTCATGGAAACACTGACAATACATTTTAAAGCCTAATCAGATGCTCATGACAACTACAGCTTTATTGCATAAGCCAAATAGTTTTCACCTCAAGAAAAGAAGATTCGAATGAACAGCATTCAGTTCGCCAAGGTCAATTCTTAGCTTGGGCAATATTTGACCAATTCGTTCAGCGAGGAGATAACAAATAAATAATCTCTCCCACATGGTAAACCTTAAACGCATTTTCCTATGGTAATACTTTCGTTAATCGTGGACTATAGTTATTTCGTCCTCATAATTTTATGACATTTCTACGATCACATGATTTGACTGGGACAGCGTATCTGCGTTGCAGTTCCTGTTTAGATCCCAATACACACACAAAAAAATAAAAGATTATCGTCCATCCACCGATCCGCCGGCAATACTTCGTTAATTTTAATTCGTTAATATAATTCGTTATCTAGTCTAGACCCTGCTGCTGACACTGAACTGTTTGACCCTGCTGCTGACACTGAACTGTTAGACCCTGCTGCTGACACTGAACTGTTAGACCCTGCTGCTGACACTGAACTGTTAGACCCTGCTGCTGACACTGAACTGTTAGACCCTGCTGCTGACACTGAACTGTTTGACCCTGCTGCTGACACTGAACTGTTAGACCTTGCTGCTGTTACTGAACAGTTGACCCTGCTGCTGATACTGAGCTGTTAGACCCTGCTGCTGACACTGAACTATCAGACCCGGCTGATAACACTGAACTGTTAGACCCTGCTGCTGACACTGAACTGTTAGACCCTGCTGCTGACACGGAACTGTTAGACCCTGCTGCTGACACTGAACTGTTAGACCCTGCTGCTGACATTGAAATGTTAGACCCTGCTACTGACACTGAACTGATAGACCAAACACTCACACACAGGGCCTGTGTGTGAGTGTGTGAGAGAAGTGTGATCAGAGTCTGAGTGTGATTGTGTGAGAGGAGTGTGTTCAGGGTCTGTGTGTGAGTGTAGTAGAGAAGTGTGAGAAGGGTCTTGTCATCGGCCTTCTGTTATTGAGGGATGCGGCTCTGCGCATCCCTCAATAAGTTAACCAAAACAATCATATTGCCACCGGAAGGAACACATGAAAATTCATCTTTAAGTTTTACATTGCGTTGCCTTCCAACAAGCCTCTATCGTTCAGGACTAAGCGATAGTAACAAGCTCTATCGTACACCGTATTTTTTCGATGCGGATACGGAGGTAACTTTTCGAGGCATAAATTAAAATCATGCCTCAAAACAGTCGGAAAACATGATGGACCTATTCCCTTTATTTTATTTATATACCTTCTTAGTTTATCCATCAAGAATCGTCATAACCTCCATAGAACGCGAATAATTCCGATTAGACAATTTTGACATCTAACTTCTCCCCGAGCCCTGCAAAGAAATTAAGAATCGGTCATCTCTGCTCGATAAAAAGTCCTAGAATGTTACCCTTGTTTCAATAACTGAGTCGTAGTTATTGTATACATAAGCTCAGTCCATGACATGAATATACCAAGCTACATAAGTTTTCTTTTAATGTTCCACTGCTCGGAAGCCCAATTAGAATAATCATGATTATAAACCAACGTATTTATATCAGTATTGCCTCATGCCATTCCTTCACTCATAATCTGTTTACCATCGCAAAGCCTTAGATTACTTCCAATGAGCAGGCAGGCGCACCATTCAAGGCTCGGAACACACAATCCGGAATCACCTCATTTCAAGTAGCAACATATATAGGAGTGTTTCAAGTTGGAGTTTGGACTCGCTTATCATCGGTCACCCCTCCTATACAAGAGTATTTACATTATTTGGCCGTTCAATGTGCATTGGAAACTATTTCCTATCATAATTTTGCCATCAGCTCGATACACTTCCTCTTAACTTCATAATGCCCCGTTAGGTTCCGTTGTTACATTTCTCTGGAATGCTATCTGCCTGTCAACTCCACTTCTTCTCGTCAAAGTTTCAGTAATTACACTTTCTAGAATGCAATTTGCCTGTCAACTCCACTCCTTCTCCTCAACGTTTCAGTCATTACACACACTTTATTTATAGTCGAACTGCCCCAATGCTCCCATGTAAGCGATGCCTGCCTTGACGCTTTATGCAGGAGCGAACCTGCGAAAAGGTCTAAAAGAATGCAGGAGCGAACCTGCGAAAAGGTCTAAAAGAATGCGTGCAGCCTTCGACAAAGTCTTCAACTCATGATAGTGTTGCATTTACTCAGTTGCATTAAGTGTTATCCATAGTAACTGTAAAGAGGCACTAAACGTCTTCGGATAAACCGTGTCGTGTTTATTAATGTGCTAGATCAGTAGTTCGTTTAATTGCCACCCCATACCTGGAAATATTGATCCAGCTCTATGGACCCAAGCTAGTTCGCTCATCGTTAGTGAGTGTCCTTCCTCGTCCTCCAATTGTGTTTAACGACCTGAACATGACACCCTTCGTGGCCTCTCCACCCCTTCATCCACGGTCCGATGCTCGATATTGGAAGGATGGTCTCGTTCAAACAAGTGCGGAGGGTCCTGCAGTGCCACCTGAACACAGTAATGAGTGGAAGAGGCAGGGAAGGTCTTTCAGGGCTGAGTGGAGAGGGACTGTTTTGTTTGGTGTTTCGGTTAGGACAAACACGAAATATGCGTCCATCTCTTTCCTTTATGTTGAGAGCATCAATAATTATTGTATCGTCAGTAAGATACAAGTTTCTCTCAGGTGCAAGACGCTTTGCTTGAATGAAACGCAACAGCCAATACGGGGAATCAAATCCATTCTGTAACCTCTTTCCTCTCTCCTGATCTGCGAAATACCCTCATCTTTGCGTGGCCTTTCGGTGCATTGAAGTGATCTTTTAATTACTACTTCAACTTCAATCAAAAGTGATTGCACTTTCTTGCTCCCAGTAGGGTATCATTTCTAACTTATTCCTCGATCGTCGAGCCGAAAAGTTTTAACAGCATGGAAAGACATTGGGTGATGACATTGACTGAAGATGTCAAAGTTTTGACAGCATGGAAAGACATTGGGTGATGACATTGACTGAAGATGTCAAAGTTTTGACAGCATGGAAAGACATTGGGTGATGACATTGACTGAAGATGTCAAAGTTTTGACAGCATGGAAAGACATTGGGTGATGACATTGACTGAAGATGTCAAAGTTTTAACAGCATGGAAAGACATTGGGTGATGACATTGACTGAAGATGTCAAAGTTTTGACAGCATGGAAAGACATTGGGTGATGACATTGACTGAAGATGTCAAAGTTTTGACAGCATGGAAAGACATTGGGTGATGACATTGACT
>SDVV010045637.1:0-10049 GCA_016164225.1 Gammarus roeselii
AACCACATCATAACGTGGCGAGTAGCAGCCTCACCATCTCATGAACCACATCATAACGGGGCGAGTAGCAGCCTCACCATCCCTTGAACCACTTCATAACGTGGCGAGTAGCAGCCTCACCATCCCTTGTACCACAGCATAACGTGGCGAGTAGCAGCCTCACCATCCCATGAACCACATCATAACATGGCAAGTAGCAGACTCGCCATCCCATGAACCACATCATAACGTAGCGAGTAGCAGCCTCACCATCCCTTGAACCACATTATAACGTGGCGAGTAACAGCTTCACCATCCCATGAACCACATCATAACGTGGCGAGTAGCAGCTTGACCATCCTATGAACCACACCATGACGTGGCAAGTAACAGCTTCACCATCCCATGAACCACATCATAACGTGGCGAGTAGCAGCCTCCCCATCCCTTGAACCACTTCAAAACGTGGCGAGTAGCAGCCTCACCATCCCTTGAAGCACATCATAACGTGGCGAGTAGCAGCCTCACCATCCCTTGCACCACATCGTGAAGCAGACATGCGTACTGCTCAGTTTATAATGGTCCGGACCCTGTTCTCGGAATATCTAACTTGTTAGCTTTGAGGCTTCGCATTTCACGTCCATAATGGCAGGACTGAGTCCTCAGTTATATTTCCCTTCGGTGTACTGGGTCCTTTCCTCTCCATCAGCATCCTGCGAGTGCTCCTGCGAGTGCATCCTGCCAGTGCTCCTGTCAGTGCTCCTGTCAGTGCATCTTTCGAGTGCATCCTGCCAGTGCTCCTGTCAGTGCATCCTGCGAGTGCATCCTGCCAGAGCTCCTGCCAGTGCATCCTACATGTCACTACTTTTAATCGCGTGCAAATGGTCGCTATTACAAACTTTACGATGCTGATGCTGACTAATCCGGCAGAGAGAAGAGGCGCCCAGGAACCACTACTCCGGGTGTGCGGTAGGAGTGGAGGTGTGTTTATTCGTTGCTGATGGGCTGTGAAAACACAATCATTTGATATACTTACTTTATTCTGCCACGCTGCATTGCATAGCTCCGTGGCATTGGAGAACAATGAATTATGATGGGAAACCACCACACGGAAGTAATTACTTCTGTATCCCATTAGAATATTGAAATTTTTGTGTTATATTTTAATGAAGGTTAGTCAAATATTCGCTTTGAAATCATATGGACCTTTTTATTTATGCAATGTACAGTGACAATACACGAGCCTTTCATCCCGTCCTGTAACCAAAAACGCGTTTAGGTATTTTTTCAATTAATTATTGGCTGCTGACACGCTTACTGGTTTGGCACGAGGCGGCTGTGCCAACCCAGTAAGCTCTTGGGCCGCTCACTGCGGACAAAAGTGACCTTAGAGAGCGGTTCTTACTGATCCCCCCGGCGAGTCATAGGGGACGCATCAGAATCAACTATGCTCAATCGTCCTCCTTTGGATCATATTCTTTACACGCTCTCTCGCTAGCTCCACACCAATAATTTCTCACATATATTGGTTTTGATACGATTAAGGAAGGCCATACTACCCGTTTAACGAAGGGTCAAAGAAACTCTATCACTTCCTTTGCTTCTTGCATCAGTTCCTGTCACTACAGGCCACCGGGATATTAGAGACGCGTACCTAACCATTCATTCACAGACATCTCTTGCCCTTTCTCTAGGCATTTCTACACTAATACGTCTAACATTAGCCACCCTCCACACACCACTCATTTATCTATTCCAGAGTCCGGCGCAATTTCCTCTTGAATTTACGCTTGCTCTCATCATCCTGTTTACCTCCCTATATTGATCCATTCTCGACATGTGGTCGGGCCCTACTCAGGACCCCCGAATCCGCTCTACCGCACAGAATTTGTATTAATCAGGCATTGGTTATAGTTCATGCGAATGAATTAATGTACCATGTAGAAAATAGAAAAGCTTGTTCTATGTGGCAGTACTCCCTCATGACTTTTTTTTTTAGTCTTTGATGATCGATTAACTTATCTCGTTATTCCATAACAAGACATCACAGGCAAAACTTCCAAACGGTGACGACATATTTTCGGGGGGGATTTGTGGCGTTTTTCGAGAATTCTACAGCGTTTAAAATTTCCTATGTTGTAGTTGCCGTCATGTCAAGAATACGGGCACGTTCCTGTATTGTTATATGCCTTAAAAGGATGACATTTGTTTAGATTTATATTATGATGGCTTGTTGCGATAATTGACAACAGCTATCGATTGAAAAGTTGATTTGTTTTTGGAGTTCGTTATGCATATCAGTTTTACCTCTTGTAGAGATATAAATGTATTGTAGAGCTACGTTAGTACTTCCTGTGAGTCTTGCTTTTTCTTGGGTTTTCACGTGTTGGTAAGTAATTTTGAATGTTTATTATTCGTAATATCATTGAAAAAATATGCTTATAATAGGGTTTACTAGGTTTGTACGTTGGCAGAAGGCTATTATCATCGGAATAATTTGATTTCTGTGCAATGGTTAGCAAATACAGGTTGATTTTAGGTGTTTTTAGATAATTTGAACGGTCACTATTATCGTATGAATAAAAGTTTATTAGTATTAATTTCATTTATTTCATGTATTTTTTAGAAATTATTGACAGGTTTTGAGTGTGGGTATAGCAAGTTTGGTGTTGTTGATATTGACTGAGGAGAATATGGTTATTCACTGTCTCGTATTAGAATATAAGTAAGATTTTTCTGTGGATATCTCAATTTAAATGCTGTAAGTGAGTCCTGTTTGTTGGGTTCACGGCTGTGCTACGTTAAATACGTTATATCTTGCGTAGGTTCTGTACGGTTATGGTACTTCATCCCGTATTTCTTGCTTAGCAATGCATACTCTGCTTAGTAATGGGTATTACTTGTAAAGGGATACTGCATTTATGATAAGGTTTATTATGCTTGCATGCACCCTGCAGGGTTTTGCAATATGAATAATTCGGTTTATTTTGCTGGTTTTTATTATTGTTATCATTGGAATAACTTTGATCATACGATTAGTTAAGTTTATTTGTTGTAACAATTATTAATATTGTTAAATCATTTAAGTTCATGGTCTGGCTTAAGCATAGGACACGAAACTTCATTATAAACTACGCTATTTGAATTACCGGAAACGAGAGTTCAATTTGAATTGGTCGCAGCTCATCTCTAGGGGCCGCCGGTTCGGATTACAAGGAGCGAGATATTGTTTACAATAGTATCGTGAGTGCAGGTACAGAAAATAGCTATTGTGACAAAATAATCACGACTGCATAGCTTTGGGGACCAGCGACACGCGGGGTTGAAAAATAAGAACAACTTGGGGTGGATAACTAACAAAATACATGGGTATGGAAAATAACGAGTACATGGGGTGGGAAAACACGTATGCACGTGGTTAGAGTCTCGAGAATATGGGGTTGGGACATCGAAATGTGCTAACATATTGTAATGAGAAGTCTACATTATTGTACGATGACAATGGTGTGGATGGACGACATGAATTATACAGAAAATATGAATACATATAGGGTTGGGAAATCGAAAAGCGCTAACATATTGTTAAGATGGGTGTAAACCATTGTATTAATAATGAAGGGGTGAATATACGACATGAGTTATACAAAAAAAATTATGCATAAAATACTGTACATACCAAACAACTGAACATACAATATACACACTTCATCACATCTAGGAAATGATTAAATGATTGACAACCAGAATAATGCAATGCTGGAGTACAAAAGTCGGATGAATATATTTCTGTTATAGTAGACAGAGCAAAATATTAGCTTATAAGGCAGCGATTGTATCATCAAAAACGATATGGTAATTATTTGAAATATTTAAATGAATTATATTAAAATCGAGTTAACCTTTGTCAAAGTTAGAAGCTGCATATCGTTCCTCGAAAAGACTGAGTTCGGGATATTTTTAATGCTTTTACGTCTTATTAAATTAAATTCGTAGGATTTTGGTTCGGTTTCGTATGGCTATGAAAGAGCAAAGGGTTGTTACTAATGTAGGTTTATGTGCTGATGTTATCAAGCGGTAATATGGTTATTATAGTATTTATCACGCGTTTACTACAGTGCATTATTATCGGGATATTTGGCTAATATTATGAACAAATACTCGTTCACTGCATCCCATGAATTAGAATTGAATTATGCTAGAATAAGAATTCAAAATGAGTGCAAATGCTCGAGTCAACGATGCATTAAATGATAGAAAATAGAGTAGGCCTACAGCTACCACCACCAGAACCTACTGGCAACTGCACCACTGCTGCCCGGTGCATCTCATCCCCGGAGGAAAAATGGTCCAGTGCCAAGTTGACAACCATAAAATAGGGGCGAGTGGAGCTTGGGAGAGAACACTACGGGTTTGAGCGGTCTCATCTCAGACTGGCATCTCTTGTCTAGATCGAAATAGGAATACGAGGTATGAAATTTTGATAAACGCATACAATTGATGAGCACCACTCCATATATGCGGCACCACTACCCAACTGATGAGAAGAATTAGTATTCCGCGCACTTGTGGTTCCTTGAAGAGCATTTGCTGCTTCAATGTGAGACGTCAAAGGGACATTTTGGAATGGAATTGCTCTTGGCAGCTCCTGAGTTGCAAACCAAGGAAACACACATAAACATGCACAGTTTGAGAATACTAATGCGGATTGTAATTGAAAAAAAAGGCACAGAGTGTTTACATACAGTGTGGGCCATCACCAATTCCGTCGGAGATAATGATTATCTTCATCTGGACAAGAGGACCACTCGAACGATTATAGGGGGGAAGAAAATCACAATTGTTTTGTCATTTTGCTCCACGCCGAGACGGCCAACGCTCTGGAGCAGGATCCGCTCTGAAGAGGAAACTGATTTTTTTTTTATTCCTACCTGATACACTGGCACTCCTATGCTACGGTTTCGATTCCCGGATATCGTAGTCCCGGGCATCTGCTTGTTATCAGTCTTTGGTTTGCGTCCACATGCTGACATGTTGAGAAGATGATGTGTGCCAAACATAACGATATTTTATACGGAAAATGACTTCATATCAGGGACATTTATGATTTGATCAAAATAAAGAATAAATACAGACTTTTCATGCAGTACCCCCCACAAGCAACAACCATTTAGCATCATTGCAATGAGTATAATGATGAATACTTTTGTAGAGTATATACAGTCAACAGCACATAAGTGAATTAACTTAACAGCTTTCCGATCCAATTTATTTCTATTATTGCCCAACAGTGTTTTGATATTCTCTCCAAGCCTATTCGAAAAATATAAAGAAAGTGACGTTTGGCACACGAGAATGTTTCGACGCATTTGATAATCTTCTCAATTACAATAAATATATTAGAAAAAAGTATTCATTTTATTATTTATCAAAGTGATAGCAGCAATTGAAGTCTGGGATGGTACTATCGAACTGCCAGATGAGGCTGGATGGCAAGACACAGCGTGCATCAGCGGGGCGATTTGCGGGCGTTTCTTACTTAAAACAAAAAAAATCTATGCGATGACATGATTAAAATAATACTATTTAAAAACCTTCTACACATATATAAAGTTTATATGAATCATTTATATGAAACAATAGAAGGACATTTTGCCAGTCCACTATTTTTATAATATAGGTGTACTTAACTGGTTCACACTGTTAAACAGAAACAAAATTGTTTTCAAAGTCCTAACCTGAGTTTTTTGTCCTGAAGCTTGTGAATTGATTAGTGTTATTCGGTCCCAGGGAAGGACAAGAGGAAGAGAGGGAGGGGGGGATCAAGGGTGAGGACAACCCTTCTTCGAACGTCTACGGAGAGAAACTTTTACATCCTGTAGTTTCAATATCTTCAACTGAAATACTCTTATATAAACATGAAGCAAATACGTGTGTGGAAATAAACGTTTCATAACTAATAGAGTGATTGCAACGGATGACAACAGAATTATATGCATTTTATGAAGTAAGTAGTTCGGTATCTCACAGTATTTAAATTTAGACCAGATTGTTCCCTCTCTACAACAATGTTGATCAAAGGCAGCTGGCAATAGACATTTTGGTGGGGAAGGTTTTATATTTTGCTACCATCGCATTCCTCGAAGCTCTTCAATATATTTCACTTATCACAATAACAGATGCTCGCGACGATCTTATCACTATCATCAATAATGATGTAACTTTTGATACCTTATCGTCACCCTCATAAATGAGGAGGGAACGTTTGATACCTTATCGTCAACCTCATCAATGAGAAGGGAACGTTTGATACCTTATCGTCACCGTCATCAATGAGGAGGGAACGTTTGGTACCTTATCGTCACCCTCATCAATGAGGAGGGAACGTTTGGTACCTTATCGTCACCCTCATCAATGAGGAGGGAACGTTTGGTACCTTATCGTCTCCCTCATCAGCGAGCAGGGAACGTTTGGTACCTTATCGTCACCCTCATCAATGAAGAGGGAACGTTTGATACCTTACCGTTACCCTCATCAATGAGAAGGGAACGTTTGATACCTTACCGTTACCCTCATCAATGAGGAGGGAACGTTTGATACCTTATCGTCATTCTCAGTATTTAGAAGGGAACGTTACAACCTATAATCATCATTAACAAATAGGAAATGCTTGGTATTATTAACTACAATGTGATAAACTTATCACCTTCCCCTTCAATGAGGAAGACCTCAAGATATTGCTGATTTCCGATGTTAGGCAATCACGCTGTTTTAGCTGGCCAATGAAATAGGCGCCGTCACTTGCCTGGGTCAAAACGTGCTTTTCTAGCCTTCAAAACTATATATGGGTCATGTCATGCAAGCGACCAAACATGTCATGTTAGAAGCCTAAATGGTTCACCTCATGCAAGCGACCAAACATGTCATGTTAGAAGCCTACATGGGTCGCCTCATGCAATCGATCATGTTAGAAGCCTTAATGGGTCATGTCATGCAAGCGACCAAACATGTCATGTTAGAAGCCTAAATGGTTCACCTCATGCAAGCGACCAAATATGTCATGTTAGAAGCCTAAATGGGTCACCTCATGCAAGCGAAAAATATGTCATGTTAACGGCCTAAATGGGTCACCTCATGCACGCGACCAAACATGTCATGTTAGAAGCCTAAATGGGTCACCTCATGCACGCGACCAAATATGTCATGTTAGAAGCCCAAATGGGTCATCTCATGCACGCGACCAAACATGTCATGTTAGAAGCCTAAATGGTTCACCTCATGCAAGCGACCAATTATGTCATGTTAGTATCCTAAATGGGTCACCTCAGGCAAGCGACCACATATGTCATGTTAGAAGACTAAATGGGTCACCTCATGCAAGCGAACAAACCTGTCATGTTAGAAGCCTAAATGGTGCACCTCATGCAAGTGACCAAATATGTCATGTTAGAAGCCTAACTGGGTCACCTCATGCAAGCGACCAAATATATCATGTTAGAAGCCGAACGTATTTATCAGTTGAAGCATGTCAGTTACTAAATTAAATCGTTCAATGGTCCGATTTAGCAATTAGACTCTTATGTCTGAGAAAAACATACATAAAGAACTACTTCGGCTGGGTGTCTGCAACAGATATTCAAAAACAATTCAAAAATAATAACTTCGTACCCCTTATGTGAATGTTAGCTATTAGCAGTACTGCAAATATCGTGTGACGGTTACATTTCTCAAAAGTGTAGTGATGACTCTAACTCTAACTCATGATAGCGTCTAAGCGGCATAGCCTCCTGTCACAATTTCTTCCCGGAGTAAAATAGATCAAATTAAGGATTGTTGTATCATCAATTTATTTAACCATCTGCATCAATTTAATGCAAATCACAAGATGTTTCTTTTTGATTACCAATGTGTGAAAGATTATCACCTGCCATGTAATATTATTTTCCTTTCTATTCATACCAGTCTTTCCTGCATGTCTGCAATGCTCTGCAGATTATCAAACATTATTCGGACCTGGAATATTTTGCTTAGAGGCGTAGCTTTTTTTTGCATGAACTGAACACGTGTTCAACAGACCCCCTTGACCTCACATGTTATAAATGTTATACAGGAGTAACAGTGCGACCCTCGTCACAGGTATAAAGAATCCGATTGCTACCCGTGACATGAGAGACTGGATTCTATAAACAAGAAGGTAATGTTTTCAAAACTGTTATTACACTGCCACTGTCGCCCATTACGTGGCCCGTTGGGCAGCAGCTATAGAGAGCTACACGGAAGAACTCGTCATTTGGTCGACGAGTCCTGCCAAGGAAGTGGATTGGGGTTAAGGTGGCCTATGGAAGGGGCGGGACTGTGGGGGATGGGGAAGCCGCCTGTGCTGAGTCGAGACTGCGGGGTGACGGGAAGGCCGTCCGTGCTGGGGGAGGGACTGGGGGGGACGGGGAGGTTTCCTGATTTGGGGATTGATTGCAAGGTGAATTCTGATGAGTTTGTGTAGTCGAAAGACTAAAGATTGCAAGAAAATTGTGAATGTATGAAAAATATATCTGAGGACTTCGTTTAGATGTATTGAAGGGTGTAAATTTAAGATACATTGAAAGTTAGAAATGTTGAACTGAAGTGAAGATATGGATGTGATCCACAGAAAACAACTTACCCGTATAAAACTATATCTACCCCATCGTGTGTTGCAATACTGCAATCAGCTGATTGGATTCAAATGTGACTGATTTTAGTTTCCGTTCGAATGAATATTTTAAGCTTCTTAGACGAAATGTTTATTGTGTCCCTACTTTTTGTCAAAGCTACTAGATGTGGGATTTTAGCTAAGGGCATTAAAGATATATAAAGTTAACAATATATTACTGCCCTACGAAGATATATTACAACCTGACCTCCTATGAGTACCACCACAATATCGCTTCATATATCATTTCGAACACCTGCATTGTCACAATAACACGGTGAACGAGTATGGAAAATAGAACTTGTGTCTGATACTTCTCAATGCCCACACAGAGGATACCGTGTGATACGCTCATCATCTTCCCCTTTAATGAGGATAGAACACTGGAAATTGATGACTTGTAATGATGCATCAATGATATATATATAGATATATACCTGTCATGGTCAGAGTTGGCCTCATTACTGATAAGATGAGACCTTGCATGTTTATGACTGCTATCTAATCAGAACACAGACATATCTATCTATTCATATACACCCAGCCGGTAGCAAGATTGTTTCCACACTAACTTCCACATGCTCACACACATACACATCTTAGCACCTCAACTTGTTGCTAATACCGCTGTACTGCATTTCTGATAGCTGATTTCTGTGACTGTGACGGCAGTCGTCGACGCTATCGAGGCAAGACGATGAGAGGGATAATTGGGGCCATTTCCTCCTTATCGATGTGGCGGGTCACAGCTTTGTTTGTAAGGCAGCCACTCGTCACCCGGTGACCCCGGCACACACGTTTGACGGTGTCGTGGTGCTGGCTTGACTGTTGGTGCTGGCTTGACTGTTGTTGCTGGCTTGACTGTTGGTGCTGGCTTGACTGTTGGTGCTGGCTTGACTGTTGGTGCTGGCTTGACTGCTGGGGCTGGCTTGACTGTTGATGCTGGCTTGACTGTTGGTGCTGCCTTGACTATTGGTGCTCGCTAGACAGTTGGTGCTGGCTTGACTGTTGGTGCTGGCTTGACTGTTGGTGCTGGCTTCACTGCTGGTGCTGGCTTGACTGTTGGTGCTGGCTTGACTGTTGGTGCTGGCTTGACTGCTGGTGCTGGTTTGACTGTTTGGTGCTGGCTTGACTGTCGGTGCTGGCTTGACTGTTGGTGCTGGCTTGACTATTGGTGCTGGCTTGACTGTTGGTGCTGGCTTGACTGTTGGTGCTGGCTTGACTGTTGGTGCTGGCTTGACTGTTGGTGCTGGCTTGACTGTTGGTGCTGGCTTCACTATTGGTGATGGCTTGACTGTTGGTGCTGGCTTGACTGTTGGTGCTGGCTTGACTGTTGGTGCTGGCTTGACTGTTGGTGCTGGCTTGACTGTTGGTGCTGGCTTGA
>SDVV010045638.1:0-10049 GCA_016164225.1 Gammarus roeselii
CAAGACTGATGCCGCGTTTGAGAGATCCTTGCGTTGAGTGCCATACTCCAGTGGAGTTCAAGACTGATGCCGCGTTTGAGAGATCCTTGCATTGAGTGCCATACTCCAGTGGAGTTCAAGACTGATGCCGCGTTTGAGAGATCCTTGCGTTGAGTGCCATACTCCAGTGGAGTTCAAGACTGATGCCGCGTTTGAGAGATCCTTGCATTGAGTGCCATACTCCAGTGGAGTTCAAGACTGATGTATATTATAAAAAAGGTCATGGATATGTGATGAATGAACCTCTACAGTCGGCGAACGGTTCCCAGGGAAAAAGAAGCGGATACACAAAAATCTTACGCAGGAAACCCCGACGAGCGCTTTGATTACGTAAGTAGACGCACAGCATATTTCTCCTCAAAAATCCCCAGGTGTGTTTTATCCAAGTACTTTCATTCTGCCAACGTTCGTTAATGGAAAATACTTTAGTATGTGAATGAACTAATTTTATTACACCAATAAATAATAGCTTCTTTGTGCTTTTACATCCAAGAGTGATCGTGTGTGACCTTGACGAATATGGACGGTTTTGATGAAACACAATCAGCATCGTTCCAGTTCACCTGGCTCTCCTCTTCAAATAATCCGGAACCGGCATTTCAAGTTTGGATGATTAGAAAACATGTTGCGGCCTTCGTCTGAGGATGAAGGCAAAGGTAATTGTTTATGATAATGATGAATATGCACGGTGTTTTTGATCTCGGAACGGCATTTATTTCCTTCCATCCTGCAAATTTTTGACAACCAGTTCCAGTTTCCGACATTTTCCCCATTGCCCCATTCCCAGCCCTCAGGAATGGGAACAAGAGCTTCGTTAATAGTACGTTCAGGCAGTTTGAATATCTTCTTGATTGCCTTTACAAACACGATGAGCCAGCAGTAAACTCCTGCTAATTTGCAACTTGTTGCTCGCGACCAAACCTGCCCTTCCAATGATGTACGTCACATTATGTTTTTTTTTCTATTAGAATATAATTCATAACATTTAGTTCAAGGAAGTTTGAATCAGCCTTTGTCTTGATATATTGTTCGGTAGTTGTTCTAACCTGCGTAATGCATCCGTGAAGGCTGCTCTGTTTCCAAAAGAACTACAAGTAAGTAAATCCTGTTATTCTATTCTACTCGATGATCTTTCTTGGGAAACTGAACGCAGCTTCCGTGGAAGCATTTATGAATTTAGAGCAACTACCAAAGTCTATCCAAAGACGAAGGCTTATCTAAAGTTTCTTGAACCAAATGTTATGAATAACATTCTATTCAAAAACATGATTTGACATCCACCATTTGAAGAGCAAGTCTGCTCGCGAGCAACCAGTGGCGAATTTGCAGGGATTTGATGATGACGGTTGCTTGGGAAGTTGGTAGCTTAGAAAACTGTCTCCTAAGATTGAACATATCCCAGACACGTAATTACAACAGATATTGTATAAAGTTGTTCAAATACCAAAGTTAATGTGTATAAACAAGACGATCATACGTTCGAATGACCGATCGAATGAGAATAGTTGACCGTGATGTAACGACGAAATACAAAAAAAAATGAAATTCATAATTTGATGAAAGATATACCCAATAAGCGAAGCCAAGAACACAACACTCAGTTATCCTATGTCATTATAAATGAAGGACTATTCTACTAGTCAATTTTGCCTAATCAATCAAACAACAGCAGCTCAATATTTCCAATTCTTTAATGACGCTCTGTGAGGCTGCCGACAGGCGTAGATGAAGCAAGTCATTTCACCACACGCGTTCCTCAATAATACACGCATTACCGGCCGTGAGCTGTGTCCCACTCGGCGGGCCGGCCAAATTCGTCCGCTTCAGGGACTAATTGTGTAAATTAGCCATAAATGACGTAAAGTCGAAGAACGAGGCTGGAAATAGCAGGGGATAGAATTCGCTAATTGGGGACTAATTGACTCTGCCTTTCAACGGTCCTAGAGACGGACTAAATAGGAGAGAGAATGGGTCAGATATTTCAGCAGCCGATCGTTCAAGATTGATTGGGAGAACATTTAATAAAATAGTTGAATGAGCTTGCAATTGATTAGCTTTGGTCGTCGGGTGGTTCAGAGCAACGATTGCTTGGTCGTCGGGTGGTTCAAAGCAACGATTGCTTGGTCGTCGGGTGGTTCAAAGCAACGATTGCTTGGTCGTCGGGTGGTTCAAAGCAACGATTGCTTGGTCGTCGGGTGGTTTAGAGCAACGATTGCCTCGATCATTCCGTGATGCAGTGATGATTCTTTGGTCGTCGGGTGGTTCAGAGCAACGATTGCCTCGATCATTGGGTGATGCAGCGACGATTGCTTGGTCGTTGGGTGGCCCAGAGCAACGACTTTTGTGATCGTCGGGTGATGCAGTGCAACGATTGTTTTGTGTTGTTGAGTGGTTGAGAGCAGCGATTGCTTTGCTCGTCGGATGGTTTAGAGCAACGATTGCCTCGATCATTGGGTGATGCACAGTGACGATTGCTTGGTCGTCGGGTGGACCAGAGCAACGATTTTTATGAACGTCCGGTGAAGCAAAGCAACGATTGTTTCTGTTGAGTGCTTCAGAGCAGCGGTTTCTTTGGTCGTCGAATGGTTCAGAGCACCGATTGCTTTGATCGTCGGATGATGCAGAGCAACGATTGCTCTGATCGCCGGGTAGTTCAGAGCAATTATTGCTTTGAACGTCGTGTCGTTCAGGGCTACGATTGCTTTGATCGTGGGTGATGCAGAGCAAAGATTGTTTTGATCGTCGGGTGGTTCAGAGCAATGATTGCTTTGGTCGTCGGGTGGTTCAGTGCAACGATTTCTTTGATCGCCGGGTGATGCAGAGCAAAGATTGCTTTGATTGTCGGGTGGTTTAGAGCAACAATTGCTATGGTCGTCGGGGGGTTCAGAGCAATGATTGCTTTGATCGTCGGTTGTTCACAGCCACGATTGCTTTGATCGGCGGATGGTTCAAAGCAACGATTGCTTTGGTCGTCGGGAGGTTCAGATAGAAGATTTCTTTGAACGTCGGGGTTCAGAGCAACGATTCGTTGATCGTCGGGTGATGCAGAACAACGATTGCTTGAACGTCGAGTGATGCAGAGCAACGATTGCTCAACCATCGAGTTATGCAGAGCAACGATTGCTCAACCGTCGAGTGATGCAGGGCAACTAGTGTGAATAATTGAGTGAATGAGACAATTCAATATTGGGATAGAAATTGTTGAGCTATTGTTCAGTATTCTCAAACCGAGTCAATTATTCGACAGTGTTGTGCTGGGCTCCAGACTATTGCTGTGGTATTGCAGTGTATTAATATCTGAGTGAAAAAAGAGATTGCAGTGATGGGCTTAATACCATCGTTGTGCCTTTGTAGTGTATTTCAAAACTGAGTGTTATTCAAGTGTTTTGTTCGTCAACGCCGCGTTGTGTTATTGAAGTGATGTGCTATTTAATTGAACGTTAGGCTGTTTATGCGACGGACTATTGTGATGTGGAACTGATTCAGGTTTGAGCGAACGCAGCGTTGCGGTATTCTAATTTATCGTGAACGTGATAAATGTTATTAGGCGGGACTAATCAATTCTCCTAAACATTTTCATCAATTCAAAGGATAAAGTTCCAAGATGACGCTCGTTTGTGGACTAACTTTTTTTGTGATCTGGAAGGATACCCGAGTTATTTTTGTAAACGAAGAAAAATCCATTTTATTGATGAATGGGTACCATCATGTGGGCTTGAATAATTGAAACTTGACGGTCATCCTCATAGGATCACGTCATGATCATGTTTGAGTTATAGGGCTCTAAATTGCCACCTACGCAGCAGAACAAAATGATTGGCTGATACTACTGGCAGATAATGAACTAGAATTTGTAGATGTTGCAGTGTTAACCCCGTATACACATACTCATGATAATCACATGTGGGAAAACAGTAGAACTGCTCCACCACTTAGCCCTCACCCCAGCAATAACCAACAATGATATGCGGGTAATTGATAGGCGATTACACGCCTCTGTCAGATCACTTGCCGATCCATGCAGATCGTTCGTTAGGTTTCCTCCTTGTATTAGCAAATAGGATACAATCACTCAATCCATAAACAACCAATTCACTGACATAGCAGAGACTAATATATTTTTTAGAACCATGTCTTCAAACAATTTAGCTGCACACAAATCATCCTCCTGTTATTACACAAGTGCAAAGCGTTCTGGCAGGCATACTTCGTTTTATTATTTTCATTGCGTATGAGGCCTCCGCGCTGTGGCGCAGCATCGCGTCATTGCACACGAACCGCCTCTCCTATTCAATGTGAATGAAGAGTCAACACTACCGGCTATCTCTTAGCCGTGTTGAGTGTGAAGGAAGAGTCCACACTACCGGCTATCTCTTAGCCGTGTTGAGTGTGAAGGAAGAGTCCACACTACCGGCTATCTCTTAGCCGTGTTCAGTGTGAATGAAGAGTCCACACTACCGGCTATCTCTTAGCCGTGTTGAGTGTGAAGGAAGAGTCCACACTACCGGCTATCTCTTAGCCGTGTTGAGTGTGAATGAAGAGTCCACACTACCGGCTATCTCTTAGCCGTGTTGAGTGTGAATGAAGAGTCCACACTACCGGCTATCTCTTAGCCGTGTTGAGTGTGAAGGAAGAGTCCACACAACCGGCTATCTCTTAGCCGTGTTGATTGTTACATTGACGGCTGGCCCCAGAAGTCGATGCTCTTCAGATGATGCTAAATATTCGCGCTAGTATCGAGTACGATACTAGCAAGTCAGCGTGTATGCTAGTAAAACAACTTAACAAACGTTCCAGTAAAGAATAAACAGCGTTCTTTACGAGGCCACGTTGAAAAATGTGGACAGCTTTCCATACTTGCGGTATTTATTAATACATTACTGATATGACGATGTTGCTGTTCAACTTTTTCTCCCTCGTTGTGGTGTAAACTGACGAGGGTCACTACGAGCAAACTGCGAATAGCATACAATGAACTATTCAGAAGACCGGTGGGTGTTATGAGGATAACGATTGCTCCCTAGTTTTGGCAGATAATGATGTTGACTGCCTTAAAAAACGAGCAAGAAAGAAGTCCTACAATCATCATTATCTAGGAGCCATATTTAATACGTGCTCCAGGTAGGGATGGGAGAGTATACTGCGGCGCAGGAAGATCCCGATTTCATTGGAAACATATTTAAATCCTATCTGCCTTTTCAATACTGAAACCTATTCAGTGTGATGTTTCTTTGTGTATGTTCTAACGGAGGAATAGGATATAGAAGATACCTGCATTCATATAGAGACACGCTTCTTCCTAACTGATATACTGTTGTTTTGTAGGTCATTCCTACAGTCTCCGCTAAAGTTCGTAGGATGCAACTAATGTTTATACCTGTAGGTCATTCCTACAGTCTCCACTAAAGTTCGTAGGATGCAACTAATGTTTGTAACTGTAGGTCATTCCTACAGTCTCCACTAAAGTTCGTAGGATGCAACTAATGTTTGTAACTGTAGGTCATTCCTACAGTCTCCACTAAAGTTCGTAGGATGCAACTAATGTTTGTAACTGTAGGTCATTCCTACAGTCTCCACTAAAGTTCGTAGGATGCAACTAATGTTTATACCTGTAGGTCATTCCTACAGTCTCCACTAAAGTTCGTAGGATGCAACTAATGTTTATACCTGTAGGTCATTCCTACAGTCTCCACTAAAGTTCGTAGGATGCAACTAATGTTTGTAACTGTAGGTCATTCCTACAGTCTCCACTAAAGTTCGTAGGATGCAACTAATGTTTGTAACTGTAGGTTATTTCTACAGTCTCCACTAAAGTTCGTAGGATGCAACTAATGTTTATACCTGTAGGTAATTCCTACAGTCTCCGCTAAAGTTCGTAGGAAGCAACTAATGTTTGTTACTGTAGGTCATTCCTGCAGTCTCCACTAATGTTCGTATGATGCAACTAATGTTTGCGACTGTCAATGTACCATCTATTGCTCCAACAAAAAATATATTATTGTTATAATTAAAACCTGATTCCAAGGAAGAAATCGAGCCAATTTCATCACAGGGTTTTAAGACAGGACATGTTAAAAGAGAATAAAAATGACAAATAATCTTGGTTTAGGGATCACTCACAATATTAAAGTATTCCACATGGAACACATTGTCAAAAACAGCATGCATGTACGTTCCCAGAACCCATTGTCCGTGATTGCCGTCGACGCGATAAGTAGGGAACTGACCTCTTCGAACCCAAAGGAACAATCCCAGCAATAACTTCAATTCATTAAACTTCTCCAAACTTTATTTATTTCCGGTCGAAAAGTTTTGTGATGTTTTCTTCTTATTTTCTGATACTAGTAGCGCCTCGAGGGCTTCTTTTGGGTGTACTTGTTTTCTGTGTCACAAGCACAGGGTTCACTTTTATGTTTCAGGGAGGCTTATCGGCCGTTCATTGTGAATGATAAATGGTTTCTGCCCTCTAGCGTGCTTGTATATTTTATATTTCGATAAATAATCAGGATAATGTCCAGTATCAATACGTATTATTCAAGAAAACAACTTCGGAATACAACTCGAATTAGACAATTGAAGTAATAGAATGGTTCTGCCAGGTGATGCTTTTGGAAGCATTCATGAAAATGTTAATAAAGAAATAAACATTCTACTTCTTCTTATCCTATGAGGCAGCTTCGATCATTGACATGAGTCAGCATCATCGCTGAACAGGTAATCATCGCACCCCGGGCTTGCGTTCTATCTTATGCTATCACCATCGTAGGTAGGAATTCTGTTATCGGTAGTTGTAGATAAAGAAAACCATTATTGAGGAAGTGACAATATCGTTTCATTTATAAAATAAATAATTGTCCATTCCATCATAGGCTGCCGTGGCCGAGTAGTTAGCGTTTCCGAGTGCAGTGCCAGCCTCTGGTACTGCAGGTCGCGAGTTCGAGCCTCGGCGTGAACACGATGGTCAAGTGGCGGAGAGATTGAGCGCCTCCCCTCTCTATGTCAGCCTAAATTATCCACCCTCCTAACTAGGAGAAAACGGCTGTATGTCTATGAATACATACATACATCGCTAACAACATAAGGGCTATAAAATGGATGTTGAGTTCTTCAGTGGGCGCTCATAGAAAGTGCAGAACGGATGTAATTTAAGGATGTTTTAAAGTTTCATTACTTCATAATGTTCCTTCCACGCAGATAAGGCATTTACAAAACTCGTTAACATAAGTTTATAAATTATGCTACATAATACATTTGCCATTGCTCAGGTCCCCATTCCTAAAGTTTAAGGAGGAATTACCCTAAACTAATGAAATTTCAAAGAAAGGGTGCTAGTACAGAAGTGGAATTCCGCCTTCTGTTTTATTTCCTCGGAAGAATTCCCTGACCAGGGGCGGGAAGAACAGTTAACGCTTTTTCCCCAGAGGGATAAAAATTCAATTGGCGATAAGGATGGTCGCTACTGGGGTCGTATCTTAGGAGTCCGTTATCGCAGGGGATGTCAGGGGAGGGGGTGAAGTGTTTAGAGGTATTGGCTAGAAAGAAGTGAGTCGTCATTGAGGCTACCTACCTAAAAATAGAACGGGCCGGAGAAATTGTACGAAGTGTAGCTACAATCTAACATAATCATTTATCATGTGGTAAAATATATGCAAGTAGTGATGTACTAGTGTTATTGTTGACGTCAAACACGGTAAATTAACATAGCATGAACAAATAATATTATATGGAGCTTCTCTACTATCAAATAAGAATATTCAATATCAGTACTGCATGCACGGGATCAATGCTGTATACGGTGATAAATTTCAGTGTGTTTTTATACAAGACGTTGATGATTACGCCACATATTTGTATAAAAAACGGTGTAACAATTATTTTGTAATGTACTCATGAGAGGTACTCCGTTCATAACAACTTCATTATATGATAGGAATGTCAAACAAGAACCACCGTTCAAAAATTAAGATGTGTATAAATAACTAACCCAATACTGAAAACAACCAGACCCAATATACTGCCCAGACATATAAATGTTCTCAGAATCTTAGTTCACTTATCCTAGATACGCGTAAAGTCAGTATCTCATTTTCTAATATATTTGATTGTATTATGAAATTACTACGAAAAAACAATCGAGCAAATACGATGTTAGGTTTTGAAAGTAAATTTTGGGACCGCCTAGTAAAATAGGCTCCGTACCGGTGGCTGATTCTATCGCAGCCTCCCCACCTCCTACTATAAAAAACACTGTGATAAGTCTACGGACTGAGAGGAAATCCCCTCTTGGATACCGTGTGTAATTCCTCTGGTTAGGAAGATGTTAGGTGCTAGCCTGGCTGGCATTTCCTGACATGTTTCTGGTCACAAGTCCGTACATGCGAAAGTAGCGAAAGTAAATAATCGAATAATTGCACAAATGAATGAGACCGTTCACCGTAAGTTATAGCGCAATTATAGCCACAAAAACAATGTAACCAGGTACTCATCATTCATTAATTAATTTGCCATACCCTAATATGTTCACAAAGTAATGTCAGAGTAACTTTGGGACAGCACAACTAGATTTCAATAGCAAGAGGGTAATACTTTAGCGTTACTTTAGGACAGCACTACCCGCATACGAGGGCAAGAGGGATACTTTAGCGTTGCTTTAGGACAGCACTACCCGATTCCAAAAGCAAGAGGGTAATACTTTAGCGTTACTTTAGGACCGCACTACCCGCATACAAAAGTAAGAGGGTCATACTTTAGCGTCACTTTAGGACAGCACTACCCTCAAACAAAAGTAAGAGGGTCATACTTTGGCGTCACTTTAGAACACCACTACCCGCATATGAGGGTAAGAGGGATTCTTTAGCATCACTTTAGGACAACACTACCAGATTCCAAAAGCAAGAGGGTAATACTTTAGCGTCAGTTTAGGACAGCACTACCCGCATACAAAAGTAAGAGGGTGATATTTGAACGTTATTTTTAATGTTTATGGACCACGAGAAAAGAAGTTGAAATATCATTAGGCTCGGAGAATAAGTGCCAAGCAAGTGTGCAACATACGAGGAGGTTTTTGAAATCGCGATGGATGATTCACATTAAAATTAATATCGCAATAGGATTTATTCAATTATAATACTGATAATTCTGCAATGGCCACTACAATCATCACAATATATCTTTAAGTTCAACAGACAACTTAATTTAACGCATTAACGACCAATAAAACCGTCGGTATCAAAATTAGGATTAAGCATAGTTATAAAAATTGTACAAACATTTTTATTAAACAGTTCACGAGTCATTTTAGGAGATAAATCTTTTTAATATGTTTGTTTCCGATAAAAATGGGTGGGAACATGTGCAATAGCATAAGTTAAATGACGAAAAGAGTTCGCAGCCTCACATAATTGGCCAAGTAGACCTCGGGTCCTACTGCTAGGCCAAACGGTTCTTCATCAAATAGATCTCCGGCCCTACTGCTAGGCCAAAAGGTTCTTCATCAAACAGATCTCAGGCCCTACTGCTAGGCCAAAAGGTTCTTCATCAAATAGATCTCAGGCCCTACTGCTAGGCCAAAAAGTTCTTCATCAAGTAGATCTCGGGTCCTACTACTAGGCCAAAAGGTTCTTCGTCAAACAGATCTCGGGTCCTACAGCTAGGCCAAAAGGTTCTTCGTCAAACAGATCTCGGGTCCTAATGCTAGGCCAAAAAGTTCTTCATCAAACAGATCTCGGGTCCTACTGCTAGGCCAAAAGGTTCTTCATCAAATAGATCTCAGGCCCTACTGCTAGGCCAAAAGGTTCTTCATCAAATAGATCTCAGGCCCTACTGCTAGGCCAAAATGTTCTTCATCAATTAGATCTCGGGTCCTACTGCTAGGCCAAAAGGTTCTTCATCAAATAGATCCCGGGTCCTACAGCTAGGCCAAAAGGTTCTTCATCAAATGGATCTCGGGTCCTACTGCTAGGCCAAAAGGTTCTTCATCAAATAGATCTCGGGTCCTACTGCTAGGCCAA
>SDVV010045639.1:0-10049 GCA_016164225.1 Gammarus roeselii
TGGCGAGAGAGCGTGCAATGAACAGGCGTGAGTGGAGAACGGTTGTGAATGGTTGATTTTGACGCTGCTCTGATGTGCTTTCCCGCCCTTGGCATCCCGCTGTCGGGATGGTCGTGGGTGGGGGGGGCCCGGTCATTATGACGCGGCGGGGGTAAACCAGTGAAAACTGTCGGGCCCTGCTGCTGACGACGGTTCCTCGGTACATTCGGGACCCAGAGTGTAAGTTGAGGGGCTACCGGCCGGACCCTTTAGCACAAAAGGGCTAAGTTGTGTGAGTGTGAGCGTGTGAGGGTGTGAGGTGCGCCTTGCCGTCGGCCACCCCCCTTTCTGGGGGATGCGGCCTAGTGTCTGTATCTGTATCTGTATCCCTTTTTCAAGTAGGGTCACGGTACCAGTGTTGACGCCCATAGACCAGTAATGACTTTACGTGCAGTGCATAAGTTTCAAATGGTATAGAACAGTTATTGATAGATAGCTCAAGAGTATAAACACCATAGGTCAAAGTCTACATTAAGCCATCAACAATATTTTATTCCATTCATTTGTAGATTTTTTCAGTCTATGCGTCATCACTGGTTCTTTACCCGGTCACTTTAATCTAATTTTGACCTTGTTCAGTTTTCCCACTTTAATTCCTGTCTGTGAAGATAAGATATCCAGACCACCTTCATGCAACATCTCATTTAAGCTTTCCCATTTCATTGGTGTGCACCACATTGCAATGCACCGTGTCCTGGATGTCAGAACTTGATGTACTGTTTTCTTTAACTGGTAGTTTGCACCTGAAACCTTGCCGCGTAGCTAATGATTGCAGTTTGATTTCTGCCTCTTGTTTGCTTCAACATGTGTCTTCACTATGCCTCACCATCTTTAATTGAATAACATTTTATTTACCGTGCACTGATTATTGTCTTCGATTTTTTGTAATGCTGTTCCTCTTTTTTTTCTTTCCCTCCCTCCCTCCCTCCCTCCTCCCTCCCATCCCAACTACCTTCTATCTCCTTCCCTTCTTCTTTTGTTCTAAAAAACACATTAAGTTTTACGCATTCTATTATTCTGTGATCACATATCTTTCACCTGTGCTATGTTAACGATTCTTTCGTCCCCATGTTTAACGATTTTTTCGTCTCTCTTGACTTCAAAAAAAAATGACACCTTGTTTTTTTAATTTTAAATCTTCTCAATTAAAATCTTCTGCGGTTTCATTGTGCATTACTTGCATGACCATCCTCTGCTTGCACTTCAATCGCTGCCATACTCGTGGGGCATGAAACCCACCATCACACTCTCTGCCATTCTCGTGGGGCATAAAACACACCATCACACACGCTGCTCTACTCGCGTGGCATGAAACACATCATCACACCCGCTGCCATACTCACGGGGCATGAAACACATCATCACACCCGCTGCCATACTCACGGGGCATGAAACGCACAATCACACATGCTCACGGTGCCTGAAACGCACCATCACACCTGTCATGCTCATGGTGCATGAAACGCACCATCACACCCGCTGTCATGCTCACGATGCATGAAACTCACCATCACACCCGTTGTACTGCTCACGGAGCATGAAACACACCATCACATTCATGATCACACCTTAAATGCCTTCCCACGTGTGTGCCACTTGGTATATTCTATTATTATAATTTCCGCATGCATGTGATTGAATGCCTGTTTTGTTTCTTGCATGTTTTTTCCCGTGCCTTTATAAAATAATTGACTGATTACTTTATCCCGAGTTGATCGTGTATAAATGGCACTCTCATGATCGACCCCCATAACCCGTAAGACTTCGCATGCACCCTATCCAAGTCGTTATCTTCCATTTCTTTCTGTGATTGGATGCCTCGTTCGTGCGAACTTATGCTGGTTTCATGACCATTTTGTTGTCATCATTGCCTTATTACGTGTATGTGTGTATTTCCTGATGTGTGCATCATCGTGACTGTTTGCCTTCGTTGTGTATATGTGTTGGTAAATTTATTTCATGTTATTATTAAATGCTGTGCGGCGGCGGCTCATTTTTGGTGTGTCTGAACCCCTTTCTGTTCTTCTGCATGACCTTATGTACTATAACACGATTGCTTCCTTGTGTATGGTCATTACAATCTCCAAATGGGTCTGGGGCTTACACTGTCCGATTATGATGGGCACTGTCCATTTACCTATGATTATAATTAATATTTATACGCCTTGAACTGAATGGATGATTCATAACTTGTGGCAATGGCGTCTAATTTGTATGGCTCACCATACTAAAAATACTGTGATTGCAATGGTTGACTATATTGGAGAAATTGTATCTGAAAATTTTGTAACTAATTCATTCACTCTAAGCTGTATTCATTCTCACGTTCTTTTCTTAATTTTGCCGTTTTTTATATTTTATTTATGCAACTCGTGTCTACATTATTGAAATTGTATGTTTATATTTATTTCATTTACCTACCTTGTATTGTTTTAAATTCATTATTACTTGCACTCGTTGACATGAAAAATTTAATTTTTTATTTCCCTGTTATGACAATTTGTATCTGCTATCATTGATGTCTGTGGGGGCGTGTTTGTGTGTGTTTATACGTGTGTCCTCCTTGCTCAAACAGTAGCCACCAGCGCTCTGTCTACCTCGTTCCCCAATCTGAATTCCTTTCTCTGTACCCCCACTACCAACAACAACACTCGTAACGTCTCCTCGGCTTACCCAGCCCTTGGACTCAACTCTTCAACGTTAGCTTCCTCCTCTAACGCTCTCAATGCTTCCTTCAACTCTGATAACCTGCTTGGCGTCAACAACAACCACAACAACTTTGCCATCAGCTCCAACAACCCATTCGGTTCTACTCAGGTCACTTCCATCGGCTACAATTTTAACAACAATTCACTTGAGAATTTTGGTTCCCTGATTGAAGGCTCGTCATCGACGGTTCAAAGGCCTTACTCGGCTGTTCCGTTGAGCTTCTCTCCCAACACTTCTTCTTCCTCGCCCCTCCCTCCCCTATCCCAAGCTTCTTTTCCAGGCGCTAATCCCTTCAGTATGACTGGAGGAGCCAGTGCTTTTGGGGGCGGAGTCAACGCTTCTGTAGGAGGAACCAGCGCCTTTGGGAACGGAGTCAACGCTTCGGTGGGAGGAGCCAACGCCTTTGGAGGTGGTGTCAACGCTTCGGTGGGCGGCGCCAGCGTATTTGGAGCCGGTGCTTCAGGCAACGTTCCTAATCCGTTCCAGGCAGCGCAGTCTCCCAAACCGTCCATCAATCAGCTGCGAGCGACCACTGCTGGAAGCGGTCTGGGCGGTCCTTGGGGTGCCCCCCAGACCAATAATCTCTCCGGATTAGATGTGCTCTCCTCTCAACACAATGACCCGTTCTTGCTATAATATCAGCTCAGTGATTCTTTTTTATTAGACTAACTAGCAGGCTCCAGAGTTGGGCAAAATATACTAACTGAAAACATATTAGGAGTGTTTTTATCCAAATCCGTCGTGGAAATTGGACAAAGCTAACGAAGAGATGCATTTAGTTAGTGTATTCTGGCCAGCTCTGCTAATAGCTACCTTGATGTAGAATTACTTTTGCCTGCACCATATGCTGTTTTGTAAAATTTGCCATTACGTTGCTGTAAAATTGGTTTAGCTTTTGCTGCAGATTCTAATATAAAAATGGTTCGATTATAACATGATTTGTGATCACTATTTGAAATGTTTATGATTGTGAATTGAACTATAAAAATCTGTAAGAGACGGTTGAGTTTTATGTTTTTGTGTCAACTGCGTTCGGTTTGAACCCACTGTAATGATTCTGTAGTGACATTCATCTTGTAGAATGGAACACTAGCTACCTCACTTTTGCTTCATCTCATACACCGAATTTAATTGGAAACAACTTACAAAATGAATGAACTAGTGCCTGCTTTATGAGTCAAATCGTAAGTGTGGACTTGAAAAATCTTACTTCTGTTAGGTGTTAACTCTTCAACACAATCTTTCCTAATTATGGTTCATGTGACAGTATCGTTTGAATTTCCAGCTAGCAACATGGCGTAAAAATTTCAGTGGATGCCCGTTACTTGACTCAGCCCTGCTTGCTGATCCACAGTACCCGGACACCCAAACTATTCTATCTGCCAAGACATTAATTGTCAGTGTTTATAAAGATACTTTATCTAGCTACATTATCCGAGTACCTTATTCGAAACACTCAGTATTCGGACACAATAATGGATACATTCATAAAAGATTATTCTTTAGTTTGCAGCTGACCTTTGTGGCTTGCTTCGTAATTTTCATCTTTCCCACTTGAATTGTACCTACGACCTTTAATGGCTTGGCTGCTTGAGTAATTCGGGTGTTGCAGTTCAGTGGATTTATCGTGTATTGCAAGCTGCTGATCGGTTCAGCACGAAGAAGCTTCTGCTTGTCCAGTGAAATTGAGGGCTAAATGCTACTTGCAATCAATTGGGATGTTAGGACTGTTCGATATCAATACTTTTCGAAGACTATTTCGAGTTAGTTCAGCTCATCTCATTATTTTATAAGCTGTGGTATCAAAATACTGGAAAAGTTGCATCTAAATCTGAACAGGGCATCCGAATAATTCGATGTAAGGCAAAGGTTGTTAATTCTATCAAATGATGACCTTGGTGAACTTTTTTGTTACAGAGTACAAAATTTACGTTGTTGAACGCTACATGCCGCTGGTTTATATAGCTTCTATTTATAACTATATCTGTGTATTGAAGTTCTCATTTACAAACTGCAATTGTTGGAAAGGCTTCCTAGTTTTTATCCTGCTGAGTTCGGTTTGATATTCACTCATAAATAGTTATTGGCACTTGTTTTCCTGCCTCAAATAGCCTTTCAGCCTAGTAGAAGAAATCCAACTAGTTATCTGCCTATCTACCGTCTGGTACACAGTATTAAGCAAAACACTTTGAAGGATGGTTACAATTTTTTCGTCATAATTTCATCTGGTGGTTGATAGTTTAGATCTTAAAATGGTTTGCACCATAGTTATTTTCCGTTTGCGACTGTCCTGTTAACATGCCCACCCTATTGTCATTTGGTACCAATAGCGAAGAATATTTTTTAAAAAATCCTTGCCATGTATTGATCTAGAGTCACTCATTATTGTGTTTACTACGTTTGAATAGGAAATTGAGGTTTTCGATTTAATTATTAAATCATTGTATCATAGTCGGTTTCAATAAGTCTGTCTTGTCTTAAAATAATTCCGCTGGACTTATGATTGTGGAAAGTGCAAAAACCCTTTATACTTTTTATGTTATCACGTTACCAAGAGAATTGTAATCTATTTGGAACAAGGCAATGTTATACAGATGCACGTAGTCATCCAGATCCAATACACACCAACATGGATGAACAACCCACCACCGGTCAACCTAGACCTGCAAGTGTACCCTCAAGCAACTACTCCAACCAAGGCGTACCGGCAGGAATTCCTAAAACTACTTGGGGAAAAATATTTAGAGCACCGCCATATATATACTGACGGCTCCAAAACCGCGGACGGAGTGGGAGCCGCTGCTGTGTGTAGGGACATCCCACTCTCGGCCACCCTCCCACAAGAGGCCTCCGTGTTCTCATTGGAGCTTCACGCACTCGAACTAGCCATCTCTATTGCAAAAACACATCGCTTCCCCAAATGCGTCTTATTCTCAAACAGTCTGAGTGTCCTTACCAAGATTAAAACACTGCACTACGAACATCCCATTCCACGTAAAAAGCATCACGATCTCTTTGTGATGACCGAGACGGGTCAGGCAGTGAATTCTGCTGGATCCCCGGGCACGCGGGAATTAGAGGAAACAAACTTGCGGACTCGCTTGCGAAACTGGCGTCTACTCACCAAGAACATTTTTTCGCAATACATTACCGGGACTGGTTCTCTATTGTCAACTCCCATATAACATCCCGATGGAATGAAATGTGGCAACAGAGTGGACAAATTTTTTTTCAATCAAACCCTCAGTCGGAGAATGGGAAACAAAGTTCACCAACAGAAAAGACCAAGTGTTCATCAACCGCTTGTGCACGGGACACACGTGGATAACTCACAACCACCTGATGGATGTCGACATAGGACCAAACTCGCCACCTTGCCACTGTTGCCACCAAGTGGCTATCAGCATGAAATACTTACTGATGGATTGCGACGCACTCGCGGCAGCCCGACGAGCGTTCTTAAATCCCCCGTGGAACCGACAAAGCTTAATCACTGACCCAACCTAACGGAAAAAGCTTATCGCTTTCGGAAAAAACACCGGACCATACGGAACTGCCTAAACCCTTAACACCTGTGCCAGTGAGGTGGTCTCTCCACCCCATTACGCACAGAGATAACAATACATTTACGAAGATACGCGATGATACGCGTTCTTGTACGCACTAGTATGCGAATATGCCCCAGTTAAAATATGTACTTGATTTCACTTTGACTAGACAAATCCTTTCGTACGCGAGGCCGTGCGAACTAACCTGAATCAATGACGGTCGCGCCCTACGGGGTAGCCTATTATGATTCACGTTGAGGCTCCGGTGGAAATGAGGCCCAAATCAGATCCAATACATGGGGTACGTCTCAAACTAAGACGATCATAGTACATGATTGCGATGCAGTACAATAATTTGTTCCTGAAAGACTTACTATACAGTTGATCTATTTATTTACATAAAAAAGCATAGTGCCCTTATCGAAAGTATTGACTATAAGTTATTCGTTCATTTTTCTGATATCCAAATTGATTTTTTTTAACCCGTACGAATGTTTGGATGGTGTTTCTTGTACCCGAATTTAGGTCCGCTCGCTGTTCACCTTCGATGTTTTTTCTAAACCACCGTACGCAAGAATATAGGACTCTTCTCCGTTCGATGCTCATCATCCTTTCCGCTGCCTCATCGCACTCGACGTTGCCTAACTCATTTTATAGTGTAGTCGAATCAATGTTCATATCTCATGCATAGGATCACCGATTTCTGTATCTTGTTTTTTCTGCACTAACGGCGTTCTTAACGCAATCAGCTGGTTTCCTCAGCAGGTTTTTGAACCGTTCATTAATTGGAAATGTTGTTTTTGCAGCGAGGGTAGTTACACTGATACAAGTTAACATTTTATTCAAACTTTTACATATCTCTCTATAAGCGATGGAACGTAATCGTGTGAAAAGTACACATATATTTTTCTTCAATCAAATACCTTGCACTCCATTATCTCGAAAACGACTTGTGCTTCTTAGAAAAAAACATTAAAAACTTGGTTTCCACCAGCGCTTACTAGTTATTTAATACAACCATTTTTTTTGTATTTGAGCAATGCTCCTTGAAAAGTAGTTTCGGGTGAACATTTCGATGCACCAATTACGTTTGTTTACTTGTAGAGTGCCTTGGTTTTAAATAAATGAATTTTTGTCATACAATAGCGTTATATCCAGTTGCTATAACTTTATCTTCGGGACGCATACTATCTAGCGAACTTAGCTATTTACATTCATTAAATATTTATGGTACATGGAGAGCGTATCAGTACGGCTGAGCGCTCTACGCGACTTAGACGTGGATGACGAGGGTAAAAATTATAAGATGGAATCTTCTCAAGATGAAGTGTTAGCGAGGCTAGGCCGGATTGACGCTTATGGATAAGGTAAATAATGACGTTTGATTTAGAACTGGGATGGTAAAGATGTTGGAGAGGAGAGTAGATTCACGTGTTCTGATATGGTTCGGACTCATGTGTGAATGGATGATAGAAAGACTGGTGAAGAGGGTGAAAGGTAGACCAAAGTTTGGGTGAATGAATGACGTGAAACAGCCTTTAGGGAGAAGAGACAGCAATGTGGAAGTGGTAAGTGATCGTGCAAAATATTCGTCAGCGGAGAATGGGCGTTAGTGGGGAACGAGGCACCTAGGGCGCTTTCCCGCCTTCAGCGCCTCATGGGTAGGGGAGAGCCCCCGCAATTATGACGCCCACTCTTGATCTGAAGTGTGTGTTGCAGGGTCCTGGTCGGACCCTTTAGCTCTAAAGGGTGAAATTTCGATACGTTCGTGAGTTGCACCTAGCCGTCAGACACCTCCTTTCTGGACGATCCAGCCTTGTCTCCTCTATATCTGTACGGGCCAACGTGCAGACCTTTTTTGTTATTCAACACCCTTGTTTGGCGAGAGTGTTTTAGTGCCTTGTCTTTTTCATTGAGCACCGCCTCACTTTTTAACATGGTTTTGTATTTAGATTAAAACCTTTTACCATTACAGTTTCTAGGCATATTTTTAAATTTATTTTTTCAGATTTCTGACGTGAATTTTTGGTAAAGATGTTGAAAATGTACCTAGATACTATTGTTTTTTGCCATCAGAGGTGACAACAGGCCTATGTTGAAGCTCCACAGCAGGTTTGTACAGTGATTGTTGATGTTGCTCTATTTACTGAAGGAGGTGGAAGTTGATTGGGTGGTCGAGGTACTGGGAAAGTAAAGTGATGGTTTTGGAGGTTATTTGTGCAAGGAGCTGGAGCAATGATACTTGGTGTTGTACTGACTGAAACAGTTTTTTTGTATTTATTCTGCAGATGCGGTGATTTCTTTTGTTTCAGATCGTGTCACCATTCTCATGCTTAACGGACACTTCATCTGTAAGGATGTCTAGACTTCTAATTACCGAGAGTAAAGGTGAAACTTGATTTGGCTGAAAGGCGAAATGTAACGGCGGTTTTAAATAGATTTGACTTTGGCTTTCCACTCTTTAGGTTCCTTTTTCCGCTGTTTAGGACTGTTTATTCATTCTAGGATGCGTTGTTGTAATTGGTAAAAAGAGCTATAACAAGAGCGTATATTTAAAGCTGGCGCCCCAACGGGTCTATAGCAGACCTAGTTTCTACCTTTGTATTTATATACTACGTGCTAGCAACCTGTGCTGTTTTTCTGTAATCTCTACATAAATACATACATACCTAATGCATCTATAGCTACTTCTAGTTGCAATTCATTACTACATAGCTACTTAAGTGTTGTATTAGAGCTGTAGTGTTTTTATTATTATTATTACTACTATTAGGATTAATTATTCATGTTTAATACTAACAGTTTTGGGCCTATTGTATATTGGATTAAATCACCTGGTAGAAGCATTGACAGTATCAAACGCCTGATTATTATTTGTTTACTTCCAGGACAAGATACTTCATCTAGGTGAAGTGTATTTCCCCATCTATAGTCCAATTTTGAGGACATGAATTTTGTGAGTAATTTTAGAAAAGTATCATCTACATGCAGTGTTTTGTCCAACAGTTTACTCCTGCTATTATCACTATTACTATTATCACTATTACAGTTGGATTTGTGATTTCGGCGAGTTGCTGCAATAGGTGGCATTATCCATTGAGTGCTGCTACTAACATCCAAATTCAGTATCTCGATGCATGCTTAGGGTATTGTTTCCGAAACTCCTTTGCAGATGTCTGAGAAAGTAATTGAGAAGTGTCTAGTTACTGTATTGTGCCCAATAGTCTGCTATTCCCTACTTTCGGAGAAAAAATATTGGGTTCATGGTCGTGTGGGCTGAACGATGAAGAGTAAATTAGGGAGATTCTGGTTGACACTATGGTTACCATCAATAAAATCGATTGAAAGACAATTATTATATGCAATATCATATAATTTACAGGATGATTCACTGTCCATATAGAATCTCTGATCCTTGACAGGTGTGATTATAACTAATGGGCTCATCCTGATTATTTGCCACCTGATTCACAACTTCTACGGCGGGCTTTAGTTTCGGGGTTCTATTCGATCCAGGTCGAACAGATGTGACCATTTGTAGCACCCTGATTCCTTTCGACTTTTTTAAAATAATATCCTCATGCACCTCTATTTTATGACGACGATCTTGCCACTTGCAACTCGTGTTTCATTGAAGTCGGCTAGAAAAGAAATTACGAAAACTGAATCGTGCTTGCTTCATTATTTATAGTCTGACCGCCTATCATTTTCGTTATTTACCTAATAATATCCTTCGTAAACATTGGTGTATTT
>SDVV010045640.1:0-10049 GCA_016164225.1 Gammarus roeselii
CAGCGCTGGGAGGGGGAGCAGAGGTTCCAGGATTCAGAGGGGTCTCTATAGGGTCCCACAGTTTCTCAAAAGGCTCCCAAAGGGTCTCAAGGGAGTCCCAAAGGGCCCCAGAAAGATCCAAGTGGACCACCCCAAATCCACCTGGTCTCCCAAGTCCCCCGGGTTCCCGAAACCCCGGGTCCTCGAGTCCCGCGGATCCCACGAGTACCTCCTCTCCCTGGGTCACCTCCTCTCAACCAACCTCGAAACATATAATAATAATGATAAAATTCAAAATTTATCACCATGAAAAAAGGGCAGCGAAAAATAATAGAGCCCAAGCAAGAAGAAATGATAAAATACTAAAATAAAGTGTTAATGATCTATAAAATGAATAAGCATCCATCCACCCCAATCCACTGGAAGATGGTACAACATAAAACATGCACTTAGTACGAACAGTCAGCCAGCATACGCACGAATGTACCTACCGCGTGCTCTCCGAATGTACTCATGGGCCAACAAGGGAACAGTTTTCACCTAAGAGTGTAGCAATTAAGTGAACACTCGTGCGTTCGTTTAGCGAATTCACTCAGCTCGGGGTTGCGGAAGGGACCGTGATCTTTATTTCACCTACAAGTGCGCTTTGATGAACGAATGCTTAGACCAGTTATGGCCGCACAGCATTAATATGTTGGTTAGTGTAATAGATGCATTAAATGTCACTGCAAAGGTCAAAACTTGTAAATTACAATTATAATTTTTGCCGTTTTCGGCATTATGTTACGTGAATGGTATAAACAATTTACACAGAAAAAATACTCTTTTATGCGTATATAGGGTAAGAATTGATGTTTGGATAAAATATACTTAAACATATGCATAGCGGAAAGCATGACTGAGTGTGATCCTGGTGACGGTACGTGTGATGCTGGTGACTAGGTGACGGTAGGTGTGATCTTGGTGACGATAGGTGACGGTATGTGTGATCCTGGTGACGGTAGGTGTGATCATGGTGACAGTAGGTGACGGTAGGTGTGATCCTGGTGACGGTAGGTGACGGTAGGTGTGATCCTTGTGACAGTAGGTGACAGTAGGTGTGATCCTGGTTACGGTAGGTGTGATCCTGGTGACTGTAGGTGACGGTAGGTGTGATCCTGGTGGCAGTAGGTGACGGTAAGTGTGATCCTGGTGACGGTAGGTGACGGTATGTGTGATCCTGGTGACGGTAGGTGTGAGCCTGTTGACGGGAGTGAAAGACGCCAAGCAATCGGACACTGAAATGAAGTGAAAATCCTCATTTAGTTGGCCCACGTGAACCCGCCAGTAGAAATTGCCACAATGACTGCTCATACAGAGTATCCTAGTCTCCGCCATATCCCATGAACGTAAAGTTGAGCTTGAACTTTCTCAATCAGTCCTCTCGCCGAGCACTTGGCCCCAATGGTCCACAACGTCAGTGATCGTCGCCGAGCTCTCGGCCCTCACCACATCGTCCGAGTTTTTCGCAGAGCACTTGGTCCTTTCCGTAGTACCAGTGCTTTCGCCGAGGAGTCTGTCATCTTTACATCCCCAATGTTGTTCACCAAAGGCCTATCATCGTCTGCCACGCCCCGCCTCCCTTGCCTTGGGTAATAGTAACCCTTCGATGGCCAACGAGCGGTAATGTGACCTCACGGCCAAGATTGCAACCCTCAACAGGAAAATATTTTGACGGTTGATAGGCGGCTTCCAGAGCGCTACGCAATAGCGCCCCAGCTGAGGCCGCTGGAAACAGGGCACTCTGGCTGGAAACATGACGCATGGGAAAGACTGGGGCTATTGGAAACAAGCACACTAGCTGGAAACATGAGACATGGGAAAAATTAGGGCTATTGGAAACAAGCACAATGGCTGGAAACAGCTTTTGGTATTGGCGTTCTATGGACTGCCTGTGCGTGTTGACCAGGATGTCTGCGAGCGATCTATTGTATTTGATTGTGAGCATCGTTTTGAAAAACTTGATGAGAGGTGGGAGAGACTGGCTATTGAAAACAAGTACACTGGCTGGAAACATGAGATTTTGGAAATACTGAGGCCGCTGGAGAAAAGAAACTGTAACTGGGTTAGATTGGAAGGCTGATGTCTACATGAGCTTTGGACTGACTGAAAAACATTGAGCTACAAAGAGAATGAAACCTCTGAAAACGGGCACGCTGGCTGTAAACAAGGGCAAAGCAGAGAATGAGGCCTCAGGAGACGAGCACACTGACGCAAAATATAAGGCTCGGAGAGATTGAGGTCACTGGAAACTGTGTACACTGACCGGAAACATGAGGCTATTGAGAGACTGAGGCCGCTTGAAACGAACTCACTTGCTGGAAACATGGGGCTATTGAGAGACTGAGGCCGCTAGAAACGAACACACTTGCTGGAAACATGAGGCTATTGAGAGACTGAGGCCGCTAGAAACGAACACACTTGCTGGAAACATGAGGCTATTGAGAGACTGAGGCCGCTAGAAACGAACACACTTGCTGGAAACATGAGGCTAGGTAGTGACTGAGAAGCATGTTTGAATGAGGCTGATCATATTATTAGGCTGAGGGGGAACTGAGGAAGAGTGACAGAGGGGAACTTCAGCCGTGCAGTAGAGGGGAAAGTTGTGGAGTGGAGGGAGATGCACTTTAAGAAGTTCCAAACTCTACTAGCATAAAGGACAACGAGGCACATTTATGTGGAGAGAATTGGATTTGATTAGATATGATCCTCAGTTCCACCAGAGCCTCAACGCGAGTCATAACAGGCTCCCCCGTAGGGCTAGAAGGTTATGGACTCCAGAAGGCTCGCACGCCTCAGTGTGCGAGAGAAAAAAACGCTTTTAAAGTTAGAAAAATGTGAAAATTTTAGCAATGTCAGACGCACGCTGGTGCGCATAAGAAAAACGCTTAGACGAAACTGACTTCAATTTCCAAACATTTAGAATTTCATCAGTAATATGTTCGCACACTAGTGCGTACAGGTAGCATCATCGAGACTAGTACAAGGCTTACGGCTACACGGACAAAGTCAGCTCCGACAGCAACGCATCACGACCTAGACCGCCACACGGTCCAGGTCGACCACAGTACACTTCATTTATTCAGATAAGACTCAGACGGAACGAAACCTCGCCTCCAATCATTGAATCCCAACAGAGCCCGACGAATCCCGGAGAATAACTCAAGTCCCCCGGGTCTTCCCGAGCTCCCCGGGTCCTTCGAGACCCCTCGTTTCAGCTCATATCGGCTCGTCTCGAATCCTTTCGGCCAGTCTCTGCTCGTCGCGACCAACTCGATTCGTCTCAACGTGTTTCGACTGATCTCGACGCAGCTCTCTCCCTCTGCGCTAGTATTCATGTGGACTGTAATAACAAACATTTTCACTCAAGCATTTTAGGGGGAGTGGGGTGGCAGAGGTGTCTTTGGTCCCAGGAGAGCCCGACGAATCCCGGAGGGTAACCCAAGTCCCCCCCGTGTCCGCCGAGCTCCCCGGGTCCCCTCGTCTCAGCTCATTTCGGCCAGTCTCTGCTCGTCGCGACCAATTCGACTCGCCTCAACAGTATTTGACTGATCTCGACGCACCTCGACCAGCCTCGACGTGACCCTCGCCCTCTGCGGCAATAATCTGCTGACTGTGATGGTTAAGTGTTCTACTCAAGCATTTCACATATATAAACATTTTTCTGTGTTTGGGTTTTACAGCGTGGGGAGGGAAAAACAGGGGTCCCAGGGTTCAGAGGGACCTCGAGCGGGTCCCTAAGTTTATCAAGGGGGTCCCAAAGTGTCTCAAGAGTGTCTCAAAGGGCCCCAGGAGGGTCAAAGTGGGTCCCTCCAAATCCTTTAGTGGGTCCCCTCAAATCCTCCTCATGGGTTCCCGAAACCCCCGGGTCCCTCAAGTACCCCCACTCCCGGTCACCTAGGCTTAACCAGCCTCGGTTCGTCTCGACTCTTCGCCTCGCCCGTAGACTCTTCTCCACTCTCCTCAACTTGGCTCGTCCCCTCCACGCTCAGTGCCATTCAAGACTTCCATTCTGTAAGATCAACATCAACATTATTTCACCATTTAGCCATCAAAAAGCCTAGCTGTGCTCGGGCATTTATTAGGCGCCCGGGAGAGCGCAAACTCTCCCACCGTAGGTTGGACTAGACTAACTGACACACCGCATAGTCCACCTCAGGCCCCTGCGGGCGTCTAACGATACATAATTATATAACTAATCCAAAATAGATCACCATGAAAAAAGGGCACAAATAAATAATAGACCCCACAAAATACGAAAAAATAAAATACTAAAGTAAAGTGTTGATGATCTATAAAAGTAATAATCATCCATCCACCCCAATGTGGAGAGAAGCATCTGATCAACGCATTCAGCTGATGGGATGGTTTCAACTGAAAGAGTTTGTTAAATTTCGCCGATGGAAGTGTCGTATACCGAGCTAGGGTATTGTGGTGTACACATTGTTAAACCGCGAATAGTGTCCTGCGTTGGGAGTTCCATTACGTTTAGTCGCAAGGAGCTCTAATGCCGCTCCACCATCCTTACTCACAATATACTGCACTAAATATAATTAATTCGTTTACTCCTAGAACCGAAAACACGTAGGTAAACGGTGAATAAGACAATATGCCCTAATACTAATAACAAAATTATGTATGGTAATAGATCTATGTTTACGCAATAAATTGGGATACCCATATAAGGACACGTGCGCGCAACCATACAGAGTGCTGGTGTCATCTGGCTCTTAACTACACCCAAAAGTTAGAAGGTCAGAAGTGTACGGCTACCCATTAAGATGTCAAGGACCTTGATATTATTATTTGAAGATAACAGCCGAATTTTTATTCATTTCGTGGTTACTTTAGGATTGTTATTTGATAAAATATCAGTCACTCTTTTGTAGGTGAATGTCAATTTGTTGGGTGTGTAGCGCGACTAGCTAAGGCGACTGCCAAGTTCAAACTTTGCTTCATTTTTATTCAATGCAACACAAGAGATTTTCAACGCAGAAAAATTAGATAAATTGGCAATTTCGCAGCATTTGACTCTTATTTATCATCTATGAAGTATTTATTTCCGTTGTCTGCCTCTAACCATCGTCGTGACACGACGCGTGTATCGTTGTCTGCCTCTAACCACCGTCGTGCTACGACGCGTGTCGGTGTCTGTCTCTAACCACCGTCGTGACACGACGCGTGTATCGTTGTCTGCCTCTAACCACCGTCGTGCCACGACGCGTGTCGGTGTCTGGCTCTAACCACCGTCGTGACACGATGCGTGTATCGTTGTCTGTCTCTAACCACCGTCGTGCCACGACGCGTGTCGGTGTCTGTCTCTAACCATCGTTGTGACACGACGCGTGTCGGTGTCTGTCTCTAACCACCGTCGTGTCACGACGCGTGTATCGTTGTCTGTCTCTAACCACCGTCGTGCCACGACGCGTGTCGGTGTCTGTCTCTAACCATCGTCGTGACACGACGCGTGTCGGTGTCTGTCTCTAACCATCGTCGTGACACGATGCGTGTCGGTGCCTGTCTCCGACCACCGTCGTGACACGACGCGTGTATCGTTGTCTGTCTCTAACCACAGTCGTGCCACGACGCGTGTCGGTGTCTGTCTCTAACCACCGTCATGACACGACGCGTGTATCGTTGTCTGCCTCTAACCACCGTCGTGCCACGACGCGTGTCGGTGTCTGTCTCTAACCACCGTCGTGCCACGACGCGTGTCAGTGTCTGTCTCTAACCACCGTCGTGACACGACGCGTGTATCGTTGTCTGCCTCTAGCCACCGTCGTGCCACGACGAGTGTATCGTTGTCTGCCTCTAACCACCGTCGTGCCACGACGAGTGTATCGTTGTCTGCCTCTAACAACCGTCGTGCCACGACGCGTGTATCGTTGTCTGCCTCTAACAACCGTCGTGCCACGACGCGTGTATCGTTGTCTGCCTCTAACCACCATCGTGCCACGACGCGTGTGTCATTGTCTGCCTCTAACCACCGTCGTGCCACGACGCGTGTGTCGTTCGCTTCTCAGTGAGCAAGGAATTCGGCGTATATAAAGTTCTGTAGCCGATTAATGAAAAGTCAATTGAGCTAAAATACAACCGAGTGTCGTTAGCTTCGAACAGCAGAGATGAAAGAAATAATATCCGAATTCCTTCATCTAGTCTTAAAAACATAGGCCTCATTAATTAATTGTCAAGTGGCAAACAAGTTCATAGTGTTACAGTCATCCTAAAAGATATATAATGAAATGATAGTAAATTAATTTGATTGATAATAGTATAAAGCAACAATGGTATAATACATTAGCAATATATCCATTGTTAACTCGGTAGGATTTTAATCTGCTAGCTGACAAGCACTCCAAAAAGGTTCCTAACGGCCCAGCACACATCACTCGTGGTTCAACGCACTCAGAGTCCAAATACATTCCTCACCGCCTCCTCCTCCGTCAAATCCCATAAGAAAGATAACACGAAAATTCCCTCCCTCCGTTGCCTCAGAGCTGAAAATGCTAACCAACAGTGAGTGAAATAGCCTGAACCAGGACTACCCGTAGCTCGACAGGCACCACGCAGTCAGATGCCCGGCGATATGAGGCGTGTGATAAAAATGGCTGGTTGCGCGCTAGAGCTTAGAGCGCAAAAAAAGGAAGTGTGAACCGGCACACAATATAATGGCTTTAGAGTATAGAACTCCCTCGGTGTTTGCTCAAGCGTGTTTTTTAGTAGGAGTCATCGATGATAAACACCAAGACAGAGTTCAAACAACTTAAGGCACGTAGGAAAGTGCATTGCCATCCCGGTGCTTCAGTAAAAATAGTCACCAATCAGGTGAAGAAACTGAACACTAAAACGGAGGCCTCATTAATGGTTCACGTTGGAATTAAACTCAAAAACCTGACCAAATATTATGATACGTTAAACCCTTTGGAACATCAGTTGCCAACAATCTGGAAGAGTTTACTACATAATGTGGTACACAGTCACAACATCATCTTTTCCAAAACAAGGCTTGACAAGCATCGGGAGACCAATACACCGCCCCACTGAGTAAGGATGGTGGGTACAGAGCCCCGCAAATGGGAGCAGCCTCTGTTGAAGCCTTGCAGCGTCTGGCAGCTCTGCAACTGGGCAGCACATCTTGGCTGATCATTACAACTGTAAACCCATAGTATTAATAGAACGGACTCATCATCTCGTCTAAGGCTTACCTACTATACTAAACGTTGGGTTATTTCATTAGTTCAAATTCATCAACTTTAAATTTCCTCCTTGAATAATATAAAAATGTACTGAACGTAAGTTAGATGATATTCAACTCAATGCTGACTATTTAGTTCACACAAATGTTCATGATTTGCAGGTTAAGAGTACTGTTAAACGAGACGGACCAATATTCGGCACATTGAAAATTGAGTTTCAGCTTCCTCCATTTGAAGACTATCAAGTGCACGCATTACGCACGGCACGATACTGACTGGGCCTGCAAGAAGTAAGGGGAGCTGGAAGTAAGGGACCTAGAAGTAAAGAGACCTGGAGGTAAGGGACCTAGCAGAAAGGGCACCTGGAGGTAAGGGACCCAGAAGAAAGGGCACCTGGAGGTAAGGGACCTAGAAGAAAGGGGACCTGTAGGTAAGGGACCTTGAAGAGAGGGGAGCTGGAAGTAAGGGACCTTGAAGAGAGGGGAGCTGGAAGTAAGGGACCTAGAAGTAAGGGACCTAGAAGTAAGGGACCTAGAAGTAAGGGACCTAGAAGTAAGGGACCTAGAAGTAAGGGGACTTGGAGGTAAGGGACCTAGAAGTAAGGAGAACTGGAGGTAAGGGACCTAGAATTAAGGGGACGTGGAGGTAAGGGACCTAGAAGAAAGGGGAGCTGGAAGTAGGGGATCTAGAAGTAAGGGGACCTGGAGGTAAGGGACCTAGAAGAAAGAGGACCTGGAGGTAAGGGACCTAGAAGTAAGGGACCTAGAAGAAAGGGGAGCTGGAGGTAAGGGACCTAGAAGTAAGGGGACCTAGAAGTAAGGGGACCTGGAGGTAAGGGATCTAGAAGAAAGTGAACCTGGAGGTAAGGTACCTAGAAGTAAGGGGACCTAGAGGTAAGGGACCTAGAAATAAGGGTACCTGGAAGTAAGGGACCTAGAAGTAGGGAGACCTGGAGGTAAGGGATCTAGAAGTAAGAGGACCTGGAGGTATGGGACCTAAAAGCAAGGAGACCTGGAGGTAAGGGACCTAGAAGTAAAAGGACCTTGAGGTAAGGTACCTAGCAGTAAGGGGACCTGGTGGTAAAGAACCTAGAAGTAAGGGGACCTGGAGGTAAGGAACCTTCAAGTAAAAACACTGAGAAATAAGGGAACAAATAAATAAATATCCCAACAGAGCCCAAAGGGTACGAGAGTCACCGGACGGGAAATGAAACCATGATCACAAATATCTAATGACTCCAATCTATTCAAACCTCCAATCTAATCGCACCTCCAATCTATTCACACCTTCAAGCTGCTCAAACTTCCAACCTATTCATACCTCCAATCTATTTATACCTTCAATCTATTCATACCTTTACCAGCCAGGTGCACGATTACAGAGCATCAAAAAATGTTTCAATCTTCATGATAAAAGTTCCGCGAGTTAACGAAGAGTAACTCGTTAAGTACATGCGGTAGTATCGAGGATAGTTCTCTGTCAAGACATTTGGCCTACCCTTCATCACTGGCGGTTACGACGAAAGAGATGGTCAACTACCACGACATTTAGTCTACCATTCAAACCTCTCGGTAGCGACGAAAGAGAGGGTGAGCTACCACGACATTTAGTCTACCATTCATACCGCTCAGTGGCGACGAAAGAGTGTGAGCTACCACGACATTTAGTCTACCATTCATACCTCTCAGTGGCGGCGAAAGAGAGGGTGAGCTACCACGACATTTAGTCTACCATTCATACCTCTCAGTGGCGACGAAAGAGAGGGTCAGCTACCACGACATTTAGTCTACCATTCATACCTCTCAGTGGCGACGAAAGAGAGGGTCAGCTACCACGACATTTAGTCTACCATTCATACCTTTCCGTGGCGACAACAGAGAGGGTGAGCTCTGACGGAGAAGACTTCAATGTGCTGGACCACGAGCCCCAAAAACAATTATAAATCCTTCATATACGGCGGCAAGGAATGGTTCCGTTAAACATAGCAGAGTTTCTCAATATGTATCTTGTACGCTCATTCGTCATGGCTATATCTACTCAATCATACTGTACCAATATGGATAGGTACCTATTTACTTTTAGATGGGATATTAGATAAAAAGCAATGAAAATATTACAGCTGTTGAGGAATTGACAGCGGACATCATCAAAAGGACAAAAAAATTGACTCGATTGAAACTTAGACTGAAGGGCAAACCAACACTATTATAAATAAATAATAATTTTGAGAAATCCTAATTTCAAACATTACAAATACCAAACGTGATAAAAGTTTAACAAGAGATATTGGACTGACCTGGAACACAGCAGCGAAGGGAGGAAGTTAGAGAGGCTTGAATCAGTGAGAGACTCTGGACCACATGTGACTAGAGGGGCTTGAATCAGTAAGAGACTCTGGACCACATGTGACTAGAGGGTCTTGAATCAGTAAGAGACTCTGGATCACATGTGACTAGAGGGTCTTGAATCAGTAAGAGACTCTGGATCACATGTGACTAGAGGGTCTTGAATCAGTGAGAGACTCTGGACCACATGTGACTAGAGGGTCTTGAATCAGTAAGAGACTCTGGACCACATGTGACTAGAGATGCTTAAATCAGCAAGAGACTCTGGACCACATGTGACTAGAGGGGCTTGAATCAGTAAGAGACTCTGGACCACATGTGACTAGAGATGCTTAAATCAGCAAGAGACTCTGGACCACATGTGACTAGAGGGGCTCGAATCAGTAAGAGACTCTGGATCACACGTGACTAGAGATGCTTGAATCAGTAAGAGACTCTGGACCACATGTGACTGGAGGTGCTTGAATCAGTAAGAGACTCTGGACCACAT
>SDVV010045641.1:0-10049 GCA_016164225.1 Gammarus roeselii
AGAGAGAGAGAGAGAGAGAGAGGTGAAGTGTGGTAGCCGACTGTTCATCATGGATAATCTACACCTTCACAATTTTGACACAAAAAAACACAATTATGCTTTTAGAGCTACTGCTTGGGGTAATAAAAGACACCCATTTGCAGAGGTTGTTATTGAGCAACGCTTCGGACGTCCTTATGCGACCATGATCTTGCCAAGTTGAATCTAAAGGTTCTAACAGACAAAGAAGGATCAGAAGCATGCCATGCATGAATTAACATGAATTATTACACGTACAATGACTGGACAATAAACACGAATTCAATACGCTTTGAAGCAAGTTATCTTGTACTAATTAAAAGGAACCATATTATTTTTTCTATGATAGTAAAATGAATTACAATCTTATTTAGGTTGAACAATAGGTTAAGTGCACAATAGATGTTGATTACAAATGGGTGTGAATGCAATTTACTAAACCGTCACTACCATGCAAACAGTAAAAAAAAAGAAGAATGCATATCAGAACTGTATCTAGAAAATATTGTTGGTGGGTCGGGTGTTCATGATGATGAGAGCTTCAAGCATGATGCGGTCCCTCTTGACTGTTGATAGTGGGTCAGCCTGTGGTGCTACTTTTGTATAGCACCGTCACTGACTCATCTAGCTATTCATCCCGTTCATGGCGAGCCCTTCTTCACGTAGTTCTGTACCGAGCGATGCTGCCGAGATTTTTCAGTTAGAGTTGTTTAGTATGACCTATATACTTATGGGCAGTTTCACATTCTCGAACGTTGCACATGAATCGACATACCACATCGCATAATGAGAATTTTTATTGCTGCCCCACATTGCTCTAATGAGAATGGTCATAGCTACCACACATTGCTCTAATAAGAATTGTCACCGCTTGTGCACGGGACACACGTGGATAACTCACAACCACCCGTGAGACCCTACGGGGGAGCCTATTATGACTCACGTTGAGGCTCTGGTGGAAATGAGGCACAAATCAAATCAAAATAAGAATGGTCATAGCTGCCCAACATCGTTCTAATAAGAATGGTCACCGCTTGTGCACGGGACACACGTGCATAACTCACAACCACCCGTGAGGCCCTACGCCCTATTATGACTCACGTTGAGGCTCTGGTAGAAATGAGGCCCAAATCAAATCAAAATAAGAATGGTCATAGCTGCCCAACATCGTTCTAATGAGAATGGTCATAGCTGACCCACATTGCACTAATAGAATGGTCATAGCTGCCCCATTTCGCTCTAATGAGAATGGTCCCAGCTGTCCCACATTGCTCTAGTGAGAATGGTCATAACCTGCCCCACATTGCCCTCACAAGAACGATCATATCTGCCCCACATTGCTCTAATGAGAATAATCATAGCTGCCCCTCATTGCTCTAATGAGAAAAAAAAATTACGATAACTATGGCAAAACATAGAAAATGCGAGATACTGGATTAAATACATGATCCAGTTGATACTCCTCAGGTGGAGGTCAAATCTTCGCTTAGATAACCACCCTAATCATGGATGAATATACGGGAATTATAAACATAATATTAGTTAATATCAACCTATCGAGTTTACTGATATGCATTTTATTTCTCACGAAGTTATTATGTGATCTGGTTCAAATATATCGTTGTAGCAAATTTTGTAAATCGTTTTTTACTTAGTCAAGCATTTCTCTTAGCCATCCATGCAAGTGCGAGCTTCCCTCCCCAGGTTGTGTAGGTAGCTTTTCGTCCAACGACGTCGTGGTCTAGGCTTTGACCACTTTAGTGATCAACCACTCTGACGTCTTGTCATCGAACCAGCGACTTTCATGTTGAAATAAGAAGAGTGGGGTGCTGTCTAATCGGCTACAGAGCCGGTCTGCTGTAGAGAATTATATATAAACAAATAAATCATGGACAAATTCATTGATATTTATTGTGGGGGATATTTTCTTATACATTAACCCCATGTGGGGGTTTCCAATAATATTCATTCATATTCATTGTTGCATTTTGAAGTATCATTCAGGATTCCTTATTCCCTTATTCATATCTATATTTATAATTGTATGTATACCCATACACACTACACTTTTTCACGATTTTCTACATCATGAGGAGCGGGCCTAAAGGCTATATAAAGAAATGATCGAGCGAGCAGTAGTTTCTTGATTTTATGCAGTCACGAAGAGAGTTCACCTAAGCCTCTGTGATGACCCTCTATTATTGTGTACCTTCTCCTACAGTGGTGCTGCCTGAAAACTCTTATTTTGATTCCACCTGCTAAGACGACCACCTTCTTAGTGTCACGCCTTGATTGGCCCTTGTACCTCGATGTCTCGGACCTATACTGGCCTGGAAACAGTTGCTAGCCATCTTGACTGAAACTATTGTAGTGGGGCATCTGGTCAAAAAGTGCAGGGCGCCATCAGGATAATGTATTAAAAAAATTGATAACATATATATTCGAAGTTTTCTTATGATGATGGAAGGGAAAGTGTAATGAGCGAAATAATTGTTTGAAATCACATGCTATATTTTACTTTCCATATGTAACATAAAATTGCCTGAAAATATTTCTAATTCGGAAGATATACTGGATGCTGATGCAAATGCATCATGTTGAGAAATGTGTAAAATCTATGGAGGGAAGGAGAGCTGTTCAATGTGTGTAAAACATGAATAAATGAATCAATATCATCTACATGTATGAAGATTTGAATAGTCTAGTATTAATTGTAGCCACATTCGAGAAATAATAGTAATTTAGCATGCAAATAATCGTAAAACCAAAGCCTGGGCCTGTTTGTTTGACAAAAATCTTGCAGCTGAGATGCAGAGAAAGGTGTCAGTAAAAAATCTGGAATCAGTTCACCGTTTATAACATGTGTTCAGTGCGGTATGCCACATGTACAGTGATCTAAAGAAAACTAAACAGCAACCATAAAATTGGCTGAAAATCTGGACTTAAACAAAAATTCGGCTTGACTGAGTATTAAAAAATGAGAGCATAGTATTGAAAATGTCGGTATATTTCAATGTAATGGAGAGTGTTTAATACGACATTATATGTTTACGTGGTGCAGAATCAACTCACATATGTTTGAGGAATGTAAACTTCTGACGGCAGTGTGTTCACCGGCTTCGATTCACCCATTGATGGTCTAGGTGAGACCGACGCAGAGTACCTACACCTCTCACCACCTTGCTACTTCTCCGAGCTAACCGGCCGGCCCTCAGCGCGGTCAGACGCCTTACGACTGTCTGTGGTCACGTCACCAGCACCCTACAGAGACCCAAGCAAACAACACAGTGCCCGTGGCAGTAGCCGGTGGTGCGCAGTAGCCTCTCGAGCTGAGCGGGGCGACTCTGTCCCTCTCTCTAAATTGACGGTAAAAAAGTGCTTTCCTGCCGAGCTCTTCGCAGCTGCATTGAACAGAGAGGATGTCGCTTGAAACACCGCCAAATTGATAAGTTGCCTATTATTTAGTCACTGGCGGCCGATTGGGACCTCGGCTAACCATATATATTGCGAAGGAACGATCTGTATTTTGTTGTATAACTTGTAAGAAGTTTTTTAAAATCAACACAATGAATGAAATTTCAAATTATTTTGTAGAATGAACGCTTGTGATGAACATCTAAACAACTAGCCTAGACATGATGAAAGTCCTCATTCATTAACATTTTATTAAGCAACTCATCAAAATGATACTGATTTAGTTTGAGTCGTCCAAGCAGACGAGGTTCTCTATTCTACGTCATGCAAATTTCTCTTCCAAAAATATGACTGCCGAAACTAAAGGAATTTCTGCAGTCCAATCGTAACACCCACAACATATTTCATGTGTCCCAATATGCGGACAGTAACATCTTGCCGGCAATTTAACAAGCATGTTACTCTCAGCTTTTAGCTCATAAGTATCTATACAAGGTCTATTGTTGTTTTTTGGGTAACTTATTACATGAACTCAGGAAGAAGAAAATATTGCTTCGTGACGTCACTATTTCATAATAAGTTGACCGATAAATAAAAACGTTGTGGGTACTATAATCATGACGATGATTGCTGCTCATAGATGAACCGGCTGCGGCCAACGCTCATATGAGCCACGTAATGCCACAGTAGCTCATCAGTTCTCTCAACCACGCAGACAGACAACACATACCCGCCGGGTTTGTCCGCGGCTTTAATCCTGCCTTTTCGGCCAATATTAAGCGGAAAATTCAGCAGCAAAACCCTCTCCGTAATTTACCCTCCACCAACGACCGAATTACTCAGATTCAAATCCTTAATGCAGAAATAGATGCAGAGTTCCGGGAGCAACAGACGAACTTATGACGGGACGTGCTTGCAAACACTAACTTCCGAACCTCACCATCAAAATAATGGAACCTCATAAGAAGCATCAACAACACAAACACGAACCACATAGACACACATGAGGCAATCCTTCAACCCAACACCCACACCATACCATCAGACCAACAACAGGCAGACATACTCATCAAACACTTGCCACCTACCACACCACCCACACAACAGGAGGATACTTGAACAGCTTCACAGATTGCAGACTGATCCAAACATGGAAACTCCCTCCACACCAGTCATGACAATAGCCGCCATCCGCCAGATCACAAGTTCCTCAGCAGCGGGCCCAGACGGCATATCTTTCATTCATTTTAAATATCAAGGGCCACACGCCATCGCGGCCCTCACTGACATCTTTAACTTTTATGTACTACACAATACAATACGCAACATCCGGAAACAAGCTATCATCATCCCCATCCTGAAACCCAACAAATTCCCACAGATCCAGCTTCTTACAGACCCATTTTCCTCCTCCCAAACCCCTCAAAAATCTTGGGGAGACTGGTCCTAAACAAAATCAATGCAAATATCCCTCTCTCCCCTACGCAACACGGTTTCTGGGCTCAACACTCCACCACCACGCTATTCGCAAACCCCACCCAGACCATCCATGAAGGCCTGAACGAAAAGAAGCCAGCCCAACGAACCCTGGTATGCGCTATCGAAATTAATAAAACCTTCGACGCAGTTCCAAGACACGTCCTCATAAACAAAATACTCTACACCCACATCCATCCAAATCATAAGAAGTGGCTTGCTAATTTCCTTCTGGTAGACATGCACACACTGTCTACAATAACAAGCCTTCACGAATCCGCAACTTCCCAATGATGTCTCACAGGGATCCATGGCATCACCCTCCCTTTTCAATGCCTTTATGCACGACCTGCCAATTCCAACAGAACCCAACACCCACATCAGCTCCTACGCGGACGACCTCACAATAATTACGCAACACCACAAACACGAGACCGCAGCTGCACACCTCCAGCAGTATCTAAACTCCCTTGAAGTCTGGCTGTTGGATAACAGAATGAAGGTATTTGTAAGCAAGTCGTCTCTCACACTGTTGACTCCGGATAACAATGAACACCGCAACCACCCCAATGCCACGCTCAACAACAACCCCATTCCCCACAGCCCCACTACAATCATCCTTGGAGTAACTTATGGCACGGGGATGACATTTGAACCTCACATAGCCAACATTGGCACCAAAACCAGACCCAGACTGAACGTATCTCGGCCACTGACTACAACCTTCTACGGTCACTCCAAGGAATCAGTTACAACACTATACAAACAATTAATCAGGCCCGTTATCTCCTATGCAAACACCGCTTGGTTCTCGGACCTTGCACCCACACATATTAACTGCCTGCAAAGGATACAGAACACGGCTTTGCATAGCGCAACGGGCGGCACACAGACTACTCCCATTCCGCACTTGCATGAAGAAACCAAGGTCCTCCCTCTCAAGCATCATCTTGACATAAGATGGACCCATTTCTTCAACAAGATCTCAGACCTGGCACACCCCTGTCACAACTTACTTAACCCTCATACAACCAACCGACACCTTCATAACACACCGGCAACACACATTGGTTCCCTTTATGCGACCATTCCTAAACCTACAGATAACACATCTATGCACAAACAGATACACACATTTCACAGCTCATGCATTAGATAAACACAGAGTCAACACGATCTTGCAGAGTCACCCGTCTGGGGTGGACGTGGAGGAGTTGGGGTTGCCCAGGGGTGACAGGGTCTACCTGTCGAGGCTGCGGTGCGGGCACCACACGGCCCTACAGTCATGCCAGCATAGACTGGGAAATGTCCCTTCCGATCTCTGCTTGCGAGGCCAGAGCTCACCCGATTTGGTCAAGCACATCACGACGTCGTACCCAATCATCACACCCGTCAGGCTCCACCATAACATCACGTCAGTGCGTGATCTATGGGAGCGCCCGCGCGACAGCATCAACTACCTCAGGGGGTAAAGTCTAATATCAAGCCTGTCACCAGCTGTAGCTCCCAACACACACGCGTCGGTGGGTTCCCGAGCCTCGTGCTTTGCGCTGGCCGTGGCTCCTCTATCACAGGGGGAGATGGAGTTGAGCAACTACAACAACTGAATGCCACCTACCATCCATCATCTGACGAACGAGTTTCCAATGTTGGATCAGATTGCCTTGCGCTCGCTACGCAGAATATTTATTGAAAGACATTTAAACATCAAAATTTATTCCAAATAATTTCAAGTACATTCCGTATTTTGGACGGGGATCCTCTCCTCTCATTTTAATCTAAAGGACCATCAATAAGTAATAACACCGACCCCACATCACCTCCCGGCCGTTGACCACAACAGGCCTTACTCATTTCACACTCTAGCCTCTTTTCGTTTCGCTTTTTACCCTTCTTTTATTTGTAGGGTCGGCTGGTATCATGAAGGACCATTTGAAGGTTATGGGAAGTGGAACACGTGCGCTGAAGGTTAAAGTTGCTTTGGAAGGTGCCTTCCCACGTCATTGTTTCAATTGCAGCGCGTATAGAGAGGAGCCTTCCCACGTCATTGTTTCAATTGCAGCACGTATAGAGAGGAGCCTTCCCACGTCATTGTTTCAATTGCAGCACGTATAGAGAGGAGCCTTCTTCCCACGTCATTGTTTCAATTGCAGCACGTATAGAGAGGAGCCTTCTTCCCACGTCATTGTTTCAATTGCAGCACATATAGAGAGGAGCCTTCCCACGTCATTGTTTCAATTGCAGCACGTATAGAGAGGAGCCTTCCCACGTCATTGTTTCAATTGCAGCACGTATAGAGAGGAGCCTTCCCACGTCATTGTTTCAATTGCAGCACGTATAGAGAGGAGCAAAGGGTGCTGCCGCTGACCTTCTGCCAGTACAGACCGCCATCAGTTTTCTCTTCTAACGTTAAAAGCCGGTGAACGGGGATGGTCAAGATTGATATATGAGAGATAAAATACTCCACCCAACACAGTGATTCTGTATGTTTTTGAAGGCATCACAACAATGATGGTTACAGTGGGCTAGAAAGGGTCGACTAGACCGATGCTTCTAACTTGAGGTAGTCGTAACAGGAGTTAGTCGTAATAGCCGACAAGTACGATGCTCCTACCTTAGGGTAGTCGTAACTGGAGGTAGTCGTAATGGTCGACAAGCCCGATGCTCCTAATTTGAGGCAGTCGTAATATGAGGTAGTCGTAATGGCCGACAAGTACGATGCTCCTACCATAAGGTAGTCGAAACTTGAGGTAATAATCTAGTACTAGGACTGATGACTCTTTCATTGCTGGCTGTTTGGCTTTATCGAAGTATCCATTACACTGCACAAATTTGCTGCGTTTGACCCCATAAACAAGTTGGCCCCAGCAGCGTCTACACCCCAGTATATGATTGACACGATAGACTTGAACCGCAGTTACGCGTCAAGATTATGTTTGTTATTGTAAACAGTTATTTAGATCAACTAATAACATCATTCGTAACTAGGTTTAAAAGTTGTATGTTGTTGAGATGCAGCATAGAGAGTTTATATATGTTGAATTCAAAATTATATATTTTTCTTAACTGATTCTATCAAAACTTATGTCGAACAATTTATTTTTTCATCTTCAACCATTTGTGGGGTTTTTATCTGATGATGATGATGATGTTGAGGATTTAACCTGATAATGAGCTATAAAATTCGAATAAAAAGGCTGAAAAAAATACTTTAAAAAATCGAATGATTCTCTCATTTCCTATGATGTTACAAAACGAATAGTCATGGTGTCTCCATCAGGAGAGCTTGTCACAAATGTTTTTGTATGATGTTGCTGTCTTCGGATATATGAGAGCACATGCCCTTGTACCATTCACCGCATGGCCAAATTTGAGGGGTCAGCTAGCTGGTGGACGCACAGGGACGCTGGCACAATCTCGATCGATTGAGTTTGCAGTGCTTGATTTACTTCAGTTTTCATCAGAGAAATAACCTCCCGTCCCAGATAAATTTGGTAACATCACATAATAGGAATAGAGACACTTATTTAGGTACCTTGCCTCTGTCGTTTTCATCTTTCAATGTGACGTTACCACGTGCACCCTCTCGATGTGCGACATTTATGGCTTCAAATAGAGTATTTAATAGTTAACAAAATCTACTCCTCATGGGTCGCGTTCCTTCTTGAGGCCTTGCCGACTGATGAATCAACCTTAACCCTGACGGGCAGGGCCCAGGAAGCAACGGCACAGACGTTTTGCCCAACACCAGCACCAATGACGTCACACCGCAAGACAAAAAAAAATCCGACCAATCAGAGAGGCCGACGGTTCTGCCTCAGCATGAAGTGAGCGTCTTGCCTGATTGATTGTTAACAACGCTGCCTCTAGCCAGTCTTTTTTTTTTGCTGGTTGAATTTTGCATGGTACAAATAATGTTGACAGTTTTTTTTTAACTTTTCGTGCTTTACTGTACAACACTTCAGCATCATTTTACATGTTTTTATCTGTAACTTCTTGTCCAATACTGTACATGAGCCAGTACTTACCTGTCTGCGACGGCAAACGATGAAGCAGAAGGAGATCAATACATATTTTACCCATGTTACTTACACCGTATACTCCTTGCGAACAAGTATCGTCAATGCAGCACTCAAAGACGACGCGCAAGGGACAGAAGCGATCGAAAATTAGTTTGCGATTTACTTTAAGAGGAAATGTTAATGTACTTGTTTGCTATGTATTTTAATTAAATGGAAATTTTATTTATAATTCATGACGAAGCTTTCTTCAGATACCAGACCATAATAACATTCGATAGTGAATGAAATGTCAAGCGGGATACGGTAGCGTTTATGTTTCCTCGACTAAACATAAACATATTTTCTTCTACCACTGTACCTAAAATGTTGCATGTTGTGCTTGCCTCGTAAGTTGGTTGAGCACAAATAAGGCAGGTCCGTCTCATTTCGGGTTGGTGTCTGATGCACTAAGGCCCCTACTGCCATAATGCTGAGGTAACCCACCATTGTCAACACTCTTCAACACTCTTCCTCTTCACGCTTCCCCTCTCCCATCTCGTCCCCTTCAACTAACACTCCAAGCCTTCCCGGCAACGATGCAACTTTAGTTCAACCCATGGGAATTCTTCTGTTTATTTATTCTCTCACATTTGTTCGCTCAGTCACCCATGAATGGGGAAGGTTGAAGCAGAGCCATCATTTGTGAACGAGGTCGCCCCAAATGTGAGCCTGATGGAACGATGCTACGGCAACACATTCCCTGTTCATTCCCATATTCCTAAAGAGAGGTGATGGGGGAGAGGGATGTCTGCTACGGCAATACATTCCATGTTCATTCCCACATTCCTAAAGAGAGATGATGGGGGAGGGGCTGTCATCAATATTACAAGCAAGTGTTCGAATATTGCATACTCGTGCGCTATAATGGACAATACTTTGATTTGTTCACAGGTTTAACGCCTCATACATTTTTGAATGATATTCTCGCGCATGGTGTTATGGGAAAAGTAAATATGTAATCAGTAATCAGTGTAAGCTGTCGATCAACCGAGAAGTAAGCAGTCTTGATAACTGGGAGATTCCACCATGATAATCTTACCGAGAAGAAAGCAGTCTTGATAACTGGGAGATTCCACCATG
>SDVV010045642.1:0-10049 GCA_016164225.1 Gammarus roeselii
ACTTGACAGTGTTCTTCACGGGATGAAAAAGTCATTGATCGATACATTCTATGCCCAATAGTGTCTCATATTGGGTGAGAGAGAGAGCCGCTGGTTTAGGTGAGCGAAAGAGCCGCTGATTTAGGTGAGCGAAAGAGCCGCTGGTTTAGGTGAGCGAAAGAGCCGCTGGTTTAGGTGAGAGAAAGAGCCGCTGGTTTAGGTGAGCGAAAGAGCCGCTGGTACTGGTATTGAGAGCGCCCGACCGCACTACCTACACCTCAACTAGGTTCCCCTCGTTTAACCGGTATAAATTATGATAACAATAATTTACGCAATGTAATATGTTGATTATGTTAAATTGATATCTACTTCACATAACTCATTAAATGTAACTCCCTTTCCTTGCCAATGACCGCATCGTTCCAAGTGCTAACAACTGCTCCGCGGTGTGGTGAAGTAGAAGGTACTCACAGGCAGTGGGAGGGGCTAATCTCCTTTCCTAGAAAAAGGAGGTAGGATCAGCTATAGGAGTCACATCCCTTCTTCTAACGTTACAAGGGCAATGGGAACATCAAACACCTCCCACTACGGCTACTTCTCGTTTATTATAACGTGATTTGTTCTAAACATTGATTAGATTCCCGCCATCCTTACCTCATGAACATTACTTTTGTCCACCAAGACAAAATTCATAGAAATGTTTACCTACGCTCGGAGACCCACGTCTTTTCCCTCTGATGTCAAAACCGTTCTAGAAGATTGCTTCCTTTTCAACAAGGGGCACATCCCTGGTTTACCGAGGAAGAGGACACATCCCACATTACCGATGAACACATCCTCTTCACCAAGGCTCGCATCACCGCTATAGAGGGGCAGTCAAAAGTCCCAACCCTGTTGGCAATGACACATCGCCTCACCGAGGGTCACATCTCCGTCCAACTAAGGGAAGGGTCATAGTCCACTTTACCGACGAACCCATACCAAGCTTTGGTCAGGTCCCTGGTTCACCGAGGAAGGGGTAACAACCCTCTTTGGCAATGAGCACATCCCCCTCGTCGAGGGTCACATCCCTCACTCAGCGAGGGTCGCAGCCCAGCCATGGTTCATGTCTCCACTACTAAATCCAACCTAATCTAATCTAAAAGGTACCTGGGCCAAGAAAGTCCAACACCAGATGCATTAGTAGATTGGCCTTACTGCCCGCTAACCAGGGACCGAGGCCACTTCTTCTCCCCGTTTTTATCCCGATCGACTATATTACTTCCAGGATATCATTTGCCGGCGCTGGTAGCAGTGCATGGTGTCACAGGTGACGCTTGGGTCGGTGCGTCACGCCACTCCCACCTTTCATGCATGAAAGCTATTATTGTCCTAAGTTGGAAATGTGTTTGTCCGTTGCTTTACTGTTACCTCGTTAAAAGGAGAGTAAATTGTGTACCTCAATTTAATTGGAAGAAATAATAGTTCCAGTGAACGTTGTGTTTCCCGCATTATGTTTGACTAGATCCAAATAAATTGTAACCTCAACGTTGGCTTCATCGTCAAATCACAGAACCGACGCACGATGGATTTTTTTTTCTCAATAAATTCCAAGGCTTGGAGCAAAACTCATCCTGTCGGCACCGTCACATGCACTTGAGACAATCAATGATTAAAAACGTGCGATTAACCACCCGACCGTATCTATGGAAAAACTGAAAAAAATGTCATGTCTATATGTTCAGTGTATTGCACTGTACATCTTAATTTCAAATGTAATAAGCACGGCATGAAGTGGCTAAAAGCGGTAACGCTGCACCTTCACAAGATCCATCGCTCTGGAGGCATTGCAAAAAGCAAAAAAAAACGGTTAGGTAGTTGCACATAACCGCTGAAAGTCTCGTCCACTCGAATCGCACATGGAGACGTACTGGTTAGGCTTCCCCACCACGAGCGAGGAAATGAATTGGGAGTTCAGATACACTTGGGCGATATTAGATGTGCTCAAAATTGAGTATCGCGACGGCCAAGATGAAGGAAGCAGAAGAGTCTCATTCCAGCCCTACGTTCTGCAGTAGACGTGTACAACAATAAACTCGAACGTGTGTTTCAAGTTCTCTGCCTTTTACTGCATTATAATAGAAAAGGAGCTTGTCATCGCCCAAAACAGTGTAATTTTAGCTGATGTCACACGTGTTAAATGCATGATTCAGCAGAGCAGTGACTGTTTCTTGTCCTTTACAAGGCAGCCCGTGCTCCGTGTGTCGAGAGGTCCGTGCAGGGCCTTTGTGTCAGCCGTCGGCCAGGGTAATTGGCCCGATTGAGGGAGCTGATCAATACGTCAGTTTGATCAGATGGCTTCGAAAGGCACACCTGGCGCGGCTAAACAAGCTAATCCCAGCTGCCCCTTCATCCAATCACACAAAACTCACGATTGGGCTCCAGGCTAAACAACTCCGGCCAGAAAGCAATCCAACTTAAGGAAGCTCATTAGCATGGATGGAGCTGTAGTTGAATTGATGGACTGAGGCTTAGCAGAGTGGTGGTTTGGAAGGTTAATTGCACGGCAAGGAAGAGGAACTTTGGTAGACTTACACCTGTATAAAGAATCAATGTACCAAATGCATGGGTCGCAATAGCAGTGAGGCAAACATGCTACAATAAGCCAAGTGGGAGCATCAGTGAAGGGTATCCATCTCTATAACGCCATTATACTCAGATACTAAATGATGACATTTTTTCGATTTTAGTATAGGGTATGTTTTTTAAAGTACTTGTGTGTGTGCTGTCGTCATTTCTTATTTCCGACGAAATATGAAGGGTGAGAGATGTCCGTAGATTTACTGTCAATATTAATGGAATACCGTGACATGTTTTTAGTCTTGCTTAGCATATTCTTTTGTAAATTTCCGCCAAGCGATAAGATTGCTAAGCGATCCCCCGGTGACAATCTTCTGGCTAGCTCCTGATCGCACGTTTCAAGGGATGGTTCCCAATCTAATGATTCAGCGCATCGAGACAATCACGCAAATTGCACTCCACGCCAAGGGCGGAATCTATCACGCGCGATTAGACTAGAAGACCGACTACTCCATTCGATGAGAACTCCAGTGACGACGCACGATGAAGGCAGCTCCCAGTCAGACTTTATCGTCTAATATCGTCGAGTACCCGACGATAACAGGCGGATCGACGATAACCGACCTTAAAGCAAATACAATAATAGATGATTCAAGCATAACCGATGGAAATTGACTATTCATGAATCGACGATATCAGACGGTATTTAAAATGAACACATGGCAAAACGATGAATAACTAATACTGAACAATTTTGAGTTATCTTATAGATTGTTAGTGCGACACTGTTTTATCGTTTTGTTTGTCACCCAATTTATCTCTATTATTCGCATTACATTTGTATCATTAAGTAATTGGCTCAATATTTTTTCTCGAATGTTTAACCACAGATTGGTCACCAATTAATGAATACAAGGATATGAAAATAACGCTACATTTAGGAAGTAAATAAGATTGCCAAGGTCTTTGCTTGAATTAGCATTTTGATGACAGTAATTATAATATATCACATTAATGAATGAGGACATGAATGAGGTATAAATGAAATGATCACATTTTACCTTGCAACTGGGTCGGCGATTCACTCTTACCACCAATTTATCATCGTTTGCGTTTATTATCATTCGGGAGTACCTTAGTCGTTCTTTCTCATATCCCTTTAGGAAAACTGTCATATTCTCCGCTAATATTGCAGTTTTCCACAGTAATTTACCGTGTGTTATCCTTTAGAAAGACCGACTGTTATTTATAACATAATATATATTTTATCTTTGTAGATTGCATACCGATTCCTGATCAGCGAAGCCTTTCAATCAATTTAAGGATTCATAACATTTTATTCTCATCTATAATCCGCATATCCAATTGCTCCAATCAATCACATTTTCAGTTAAATCTCGTGAGAATAGTTGATTGTCAATCATCAAAACAACGTAAATGAAGTTTACGCTTTTACAATGATAAACTAAAACAAATCGATAAATACATCCTCTATTTCCATTGAACACTCAAGTTTTCCCTTCAATATTACTCCCCGCCACTGAGCAATCATTTTGTCCATGACGTAAATATTTTGGGAAAAGTGAAAACTATAAGTTTTCGGGAACAAGGCGCCGACAGCACGTTGGTCACTGTACGCGTAGGCTGTAATACAACAAGTGGATTAATATTCATTGTCTTGAACACAATTTGAAAGGAATTGTGCAACCAATCTTAAAAATGAAGAAGATTGTCACTATCCGGCTTGTTGTGAATGAAGACTAGTGGAAAAATGGTCTATAGATCGCCCTCGTAGTGAGTGGAAATACGCTATGAAGACCTAATGTGCTTACAGTTCAAGACCTAATTACAAACTTTCTTCAACAAATTCTCATAATTTGCAGTGTTCTGTTACTTTTGAAATGAACTACTGTGTCATAAAATAGAAAAGAATGTGATGCATGAACGTACGATTGGTAGAGAACTAAGCACCGCGACACCGTATGTCGTGGCTGAGGACAAATGAGATCGTGGTGGTGGTTTTCACTCTAGCGGTTCAGAGGTTATCTCGAATTATCGTATTTAGCGGGGATGAGTACATTTTTGGAACTTGATCTATATGTTGTCTGCTTTACTATATTGCATCACATGATGGTGAGATCTGCCCTTCAACTGGGTTCAGAATTAGTATGCAAAGCAAATAGCTAAACCACAATATTAATTTGAAACCATGCTTAATAAAGATTGGAGGAAGGTAGTGTTCGAATCCCATCTTTCTCCATCTTTATCACCGCTCTCTGTCGCCATTCGTCATCATTAGTATCAGCTTCTTGTTGAAATCATCAAATACTTCAGCTTGTATCAAATTTGAGTGATTGACTGGGCTGGATAATTTGATAATGTTTGACTGGGCTGGAGATAGCTGGAAATAGCATGATCAAAAAATAAAACGCAAAACAAGCGTTTGTCTTCAACCCATCACACAATTAGACGACCTCAGGCAGAAAGGTTTCAAGCAAATTATAGTTCATCAACAGGTGCACCAAGCTGTCACAGTTCTACACAAGACAGTCGAGTCTCGTGTAATCCCAGCAATAGAAGGAGTTCGGTAGCCCTTCTTCCTAGGAAGGGGGAGCCAGTTGAAGGAGGTCAGGGAGCAGGGCTGGTGTGCGCCTCAAGTGCCCGACTAATTGGCTCTGCACGAACGTTTTAGCAATCGCGCCCGGTAATTGGCTACGCTATTGCCAATTGATCAGCCGATTCGGCCAACACGCTATGCGCTGAGACCATGCGACTCAAGTCAAGGCGGACCGACCCATGACTACGGGAGCAGGAACCCCACACACTTCCAATTTGCCGTGGGCCCGTTAAGCCTCGAAACATAATTGAAACGAGCTCAGTAAAGAGCGATGGTCAAGATGTCTTAGCGGAGGCGTCGCCATTCATGGTTCTGTGAGGTAAGCGAGATTTTAAGAACAATATTTCGTCGTGAGTAACGGCATCCATTACCTGATAAAAGGTAATTGGGTGCTTCGGCAACAGGGATATTCAAAATATGACATGAAACATCGAACTATTTAAAATTTAAAATTGTGCATGCAAGCATAGAGCACCAAGACTCTTTAGCTGTTGTAAGATTGAATTATGATGAATCTCCACACGGATTGCAAGAGTTCTTCGAAACAACCAATTTAGATTTCGACGGTTTCCTTGAAATTATATATTTTCTAATTTCGGTCACCAAAATTAGGAAACACAGGTCATCCTTACCACTCAGTGAAGGAAAGCCTCGTCAGAACACTGAGCTAGAAGGCATAGTTCCACCGATCCCTTTTTGCAACAGTCGCCTCCTTTGCAAGGGCCGGCAACAGCGCACGCATAAGGACAGGGGGCTCAGTGAGCCCTCATTTGCTCCCTCCTTCAACCCAAGGCCCAATCCACCGAGGCTGCCATCCAGCGCCACTCTGATCAATGTGATTAATTGCATCATTTCAATCAATAATGCCGCCATCACTCCGATGACTTTTGAAGCCTTGCTCTTACCGAGATGAATTTGCAAGAACACCAGATAAAATATCACGCAGCTCTAAGCGGAGGGGTGTTGGCGTGCCGAGAAGAGCAAGGTGCGACTGACTGGAGCGTCTACGTCGTTTAGCGCACGCATTATCCTGAAGCCAACGGGGGGTATGTTCTGGACACTTGGTATTGTTCGTGTTCTCAGGCGCAAGTGTGACGGAAGGCTTCGTTTGTATGGATATAGATGGAGAAAGATTACAGTAAATTTAGAAACGACTTCCATAGTGACTGCACGAATAGTTAGTTTACCTTTAGATCTTCATTTATTGAAAAGAAGGACTTGTATGAAACATGTATGAAAACAAACAGCAGCATGACAGCAAATAAGGTCCTAAGCAATAAGTTCTGCTAAGTTTAGGCTACCCTTCTACGCGTCTTCCGACCGGCGAGCGTTAGCCCTCTTGGCAAAGTCGCAAGCCATGGACACGCTCCGGTAGACCGCTCCAGAATCAATTGGCATTTACGATCACCCAGATTTAGATAAGATCCTCGTTGAAGTCTCGTCTTCCCTGCAGTGATCGACGGATGAGGAGGACTTTGCAGACAAAGTACAGTCTAGTATTAAGATGTCGGAAGTACACGAACACTTGGGACGATATTCGACGAATAATAACCGAAGTTTGTTGAAACTAAATATATTCTTCTAACATTTCTTCATCTAGATCAATTTACTTTGGTCATTGTGATTTCCATGCATCTCACCGCTGATCTTGACTCAATAGTGAGTCGTCGCATCCGTCAATGCATGACTCACGGATGAAGTCCTTTTGCTGAGTGCGCAGGGCCCCTCATCACATTCAACCCTCATGCTACCCACTAAGGGTTCCGAGCCCCCCAAACCACACTACTCTCAGCCTGCATGTACGCCCGGTGCGGAAGCCGAGCAGCAAGGGCACAAATCCCGCCCAGCTCGAGCCGCGACACGACGGCCACACTCAACGATCTCGGGCACGGGCACGGCATCTTTTAACTTGATTGAATGCCATCACAGCTCAATACCGGATTGCTGTGAGCACCGCGGGATAACCCGAACAAATAGGAGGCAACCTTGCTGAATTTGCTCGTACGTAAAGTACTTAGATGATCGTAGCTTAGGGTGTTCAGGGAGTGAGAAGAAGCTGAGCCCGACGAGGACAGTAAAGAAGAGCAAGCAGTTAACGGTATGAATAGTTGATGCTTTACAGTCAACAAATTTGTGTTCAACATCAGTAAAATGAAGAGAATCAGTAGGTGGTATTATACAATAAAAGTATTATTTGGCCAATTAATTATGTAGTCAGGCTACTGGCACAGGATACATGATAATATCTCAATGCACCATACTCCTCCACAGCAGCTTCCCATCATTATTGATAGCAAAATATTGTATTTTATCAATGAGATGATCAGCTTAATCCTGTTGTTCAATTAAATAGCAGTGTAACCTAAGTGATCTAATCAGAGCTAAACAAAGCAACCGATAACAGGGGCCGTTGCTCATCGTATGTATGTATCGGTTCATTAATACACGCAGGAGGGATGCTGAGACAAGCTCCCACTGAACCACGCTATCTAATCAACAGAGTCCGTCGCTGTTCCTATTATTTCAAGACTAATTAATCGACGGCTAGAAAAAGTCGTTCCTGTGAGTGAGGGGAAGATTGAAGAGGAAGTGGGACAAGCAGAGTGTTGATCACCCCTCACCCCTCGCCGTGTAGAGGGCATAACCTACAAATGACAGTTCACTGCATGTGGTCGATGCACAGCAAACACAAGAAGACGTCAACGGCGCTATGGATGTATGTTAGTGACGCATAATTATTAGGGGAAAATTCTAATACGTTGTGTAGTATTTACCTGACCACCATGTAATTTTGTATTGCAAAAAGAATATAATAGACTACACGTCTATTTTAGGAGTGTTGTAAACTGTACACATTCAGTTCAGGTTGAGTTTATTAGTGTGTAGAGTACAGTACGGTCACAAGTCCCTTGACATGCGAGATGTGTTCGACAGAAGACTATTCACTAACGAGGAAAGCATGTGCGAGTTTCAAGGGTCTATTGGACCATCTAAGGCATCGAGCATCTGACGGGTGCATCTCGTCTAGATGCCGAGGAGAGTCTGCTGCCGTAAGCTGGCGAGCAATGTTGTTAATACTGAGCCAGACAAAGGCAAGACAACGCGCTGGTATTTCATCATTAGAGAAGAACAATGCCGATAATAATAGGCATTCCGTGGCGTGCTCTCACTTGCCAAGCCCCAGCCACGGCCTGATACCGCGGCCTAATTGCTAAAATGTAGCCCATCGAACATTGTGTGAAAACAACGGCCGTTATTGGACAGGAGCATCGGATCACAAGAAGTGTGAACGGCTATTAAAATTAAATTTGATAAATAACAACAGAATGACGGCCAAAAGAAATTATGCATTTAACCCTCTGCAAAGGCGACCGACAAAATACATCGTTTAGAGGCGGAATGCGGCGTCTCTGTTCAAGAATGAGTCCATCAACAAATCAATTACCGGCCAGGCCACCGGCGGAGGGGCGGGGGTCGAGGGAGGATGACTTGCGTCCGCACTACAGGAAGAAACATCACATCAACATAACGAAGAAGAAATAATTAAATTGCACTAGAATTATAAGTGTTACGTTATCAAATTGATTGATTTACATGTTCCATGAGAAATTAATTTTTACGTAATAACGCGTAGTTTATTTTACAAAAACGATATAATACTGTATTGGCACATTTTTATTCAATTGGTTTTCGACCTATAGTTTTGCGTAAGGCATGAATCTATTTAAAAAATATCCCTATTATATAGTCCTGATGCGTACATGTACCATTGATATTACGCTTAATATTTCCGTCTGTCAGAAGGACCCAGTCCCATCTGTGCACTGTCTCTATTATAATCGACATTTTAATTGGTATTCTCAAGCGCAAATACCAGCAACACAAAAGGTGCCCTGCACTGGGCGTCTCAGGGGGAGGCCCGTCCTTCACTCAGCGACAAACAATGCGGGCAAATTGAAATAAGTGCGTGATAGACGTGCCCGTGGCAGAGCGCCCGCTGACCCTAACAGGAGGTTGGAGGAACCCTAACTGGAGGTTAGAGGAACCCTAACTGGAGGTTAGAGGAACCCTAACTGGAGGTTAGAGGAACCCTAACTGGGGGATTACGAGAACCAAACAGATGGCTAGGGAAACATCAACAGGAGGCTAGGGGAACCCTAACATAAGGCTGGGGAAACCTAACAGGAGGCTAAGGGAACCCTAGCAGGAAGCTAGGCGGACTTTAACGGGAGGCTAAATGTTGGAAAAGGAGTATCCATGTAATCATTAAAAGATGAACGGGCATGAAGATCATGGAAAAGGCGGACCTCAGTTCGTACAGCGAAGGATACATGTCGTGCCATGCATGGAACACTCGTAATGTTACCAGATACTAACACGGATTAGATATTCAGGCTATATAGAGGCCACAGTTCCGCGATGCGCCTAGTTATAAAAAAATGTCGATAGCAATTAGGTTTGCTAACTTGCGGGGGTGCGATATGATGGCCAGTAAAGGGCACGGTGTGGCAACAGAAGCGAACGCACCTCATCAGGCATAATCAATGAGCTGGTAAGTCGTTAGTAATTAGTGACACCATCAGTTAGGCAATTAAGAAAAGATATCAGATCCCTGTATCACCATACACAAGCGATACTCTACTGTTGCGCAGACACAGACAATCCGCCGCTGCAGGGTACAGTGGTGCTGTCCGCGCTTATAAGATGACTGAGGCAGGGTACAGTGGTGCTGTCCGCGCATATAAGATGACTGAGGCAGGGTACAGTGGTGCTGTCCGCGCATATAAGACGACTGAGGCAGGGTACAGTGGCGCTGCCCGCGCATATAAGATGACTGAGGCAGGGTACAGTGGTGCTGTCCGCGCATATAAGATGACTGAGGCAGAGTACAGTG